>JARHVA010006614.1:182500-452500 GCA_037957365.1 Torreya grandis | reverse complement strand
ACATAGAGTCATTAGGGTTCCACTATGAGTTGAGATGAGATATTGAGGTGACTATGTTATTCATCAATTGAGCTGGGAGTTGTTGAGACATGCTAAGAATTTATGTGTTAATGGAAATTCATTCTTAATAATTTATGATGGAGAAGGGTTCACGTTGAAATATATGGTTTTTGTATGGCATGAAAATGGTTTTGAAAATAATAAAGGAAGATGGGATTTTTTGAATGGGAAGAGGACATATTTGATAGAGAGGAAAACTAAGAAAAAAGGGGACACTTATTCATAAACCAAAGGAGAAAATATACTTCATGGGAAATCAATAGGTAGGGTTTGTTATTTTGTTTATCCTAAAATTCTATATTGATGTTATACATTACATAGTTTAACTGATTATGGAATTTGGAAAATGGTTGTGTTTTAATTTAAAACCTTAAGAAGATTCAAGTATTTGACCCTATTGTAGGAGGAATACCCCATGTAATCAAATCAATTATACAAATCAAGTATAACATGAGTATGGTAAGGTTAGGGTTAATGGTAAAAATGTGTTATGAAAAATTATTGATAGTGGGGGGAGGAGGTGGTGGATAAATATTCAAAAACTTACTTATCAACTTCACATAAATAATCATGAACTAATCAAACAAGCATATAGATATAGCAAGCATAAACACCTATCCATATGAGCATGAAACACAAGAAAACATCACATGTGTGGGAAAGCCTCAAGGGTAAGAAAATCCAAGGATATATGAAAATGGAATATAGTTCTATAATATAAACACCAACTTTATTGAAGTACTAACCTAACATGGAATACCAATCCTAGCTAGCTAAACACCAACTCAGTTAGGCTTTAACAGGCACCCACTTGAAAGGAGGCACCAATAAACTCAGTCAATAAAAATATTTGATTAAATTTTGTTACCTTTTGAGTCACCCTTATTAAATTTTTTGTGAACTATCCTTAAGAAAGAGTCAACTTATCATTTTCTTCTTATTGGTCATATCTTTGTTTATTATTTTAGCTCTTTACTTTTAAAAAAAATGTTCGCCTGCCTATCATATTTTATGTTAGAAATTTCTAAAGAATTGAACCTTTGAACTTGAACCTACTGCTTGAACCTCAGATCAGAGTTCAAGATTTCAATGGTTCAATAGGTTCAACTATTCAATGTTTCTTAAACTGAACTGTTTGTCCCTTTGTATTTTTCAATTATGTTTGTGAACCTTCCAGTTGAACTTGAACCCTTTTTTAATGTTCAAGAGTTTAATGGTTTAATAGTTCAATACCCGATCTTTTATAAAGAGTCATGTTCACTCCATTCCCTTGTATAAATTAATGTATCATTGAACCTACCGTTTGAACCTCATACCAGAGTTCAACGGTTCAATAGTTCAACATTTCAATGACTCACTTTTTTAAAATTCAAAGTTTCTTGAAAGTTGTGTGACTATTGGTTGGCCTATGTAGTTCAACTTGTATCTCTAAATCTGGAAATTGAACTACATTCCAAAATTTCAATGGTTCAATGCCCCGAGGCTTTCTCTAAGTTAAAATTAGCAGGAAATTTGGAGGAAAATATATCTAAAAGTCATTATAAAGCAAAAGTTTTGAACTTTTGTGAGGTTATAGATAATAAATACTCATCAAAATCATGCATTAAAAAATGCTCACCATTAATGCATATGTTAGAGTTTACATCTTATCAACCATTTTTAGCATGTATTGTTTTGGTTTAATTATTTGACCTAGTTAATATCTGTATCAAGAGAAAACAAGTCAAAATTAGCAAACAAACATACTGGGTGATACGAAGGAGAATAGTGCAAGTGATATAAGATTTTTACTACTCAAATTCATAGTGATTTTCGATACATTTAAGGTGAGTTATACTCTTACTATAAGATATTTCCATGACTTGGTCTGAAAGAAGAATCCTTTTGAATTTATGGCATTATTTAAGAAGTTCAAAGCATTTTTTTTCATTATATCCTCCACCCTGTATCCATTAAACTTGTATGTCTTGGTTATGTGCATGGTCCTAGTCTCATCTTTTCTCTTCCTAAAATTGGGGACACTTATTTGGTTCAATATGACTTAGAAAATTTTAGAGCAAGGACTAGAAATCTTGTGCCAAATCCTATGATGCAGAAGATAGTAGAAATTGGTTTGGTCAAAGTTGCAACCTTTCCCATGCATGTACAGTGCCCCAAATTAGTTATAAAATGCATGAATAGACATGAACCCCAAAATAGGTGCATCATAACTATAGATGGTAATATTTTACTTCATATCACTAGATAAACCCTAATGTATGTGATGAGAATTCCACCCAAGGAACCATATTATAACCTTAATATTATCTCTTCCTATAGTTATTTTTGACCAAAGAAAGTAATTTACAAGAGTGTGATCGCAAGTAATTGGTTATTTAAGTTTCAAAAAGGGGGTTTAAGACTACCTAGACCATTAATAAGAAATCATATGATTCTAAAAGTACAAGATATTTTGGTGTTGTTACATAGGCTAAAGGGCAATGCTCAGGCATATTATTGGGAAGACTGGATGTACTTTTTCATATAGGTAATCTTTCAAGGAGAGCAATATGTGGACTGGGAAAAAATTGTAGCTAAATGTTTGAATTTGGGTCTATGTAATTATTTGGGGAATAAAGATTTTTACACGTCCTCATACCTCATCTATTTCTTGGTGTCTACAAGATAATGGGTAGGGTTGCCTCATCAACCCTTGGTTGAGGACATCACAATTTATGCTTATTATTGTTAACAATTACAAATGCATAATTGTTATGAAAATTACAAGAGGATTAATGATGGTTTTACTAGAAAAATGACTTATGAATTAGCAAACAACATCAATAAGAGAACGTTTGATGAGGCTATACAGTTGATCAAGATTTATGGTAGTTTTTTAATTCAATTTTCCAAGTTCAATTATATCAGAGTTAGGGGTTTGATTCTAAAACTTTGAGGTTACCCAAGTATGTTTATGACCATTTTGTGTTGATAGAAGTCTACAGACAATTAGCACATATGGATAAAAAATTCTCAATGGAAAAGAAACTTGGATGTTATTAATGTTAGTCAGTATCTAATGCTTTGAATTTGGAAGTGGATTTTAAAAAAATCAATTTTTAGTGCTTCACAACCAGATCCCAATTTAACACCAAAGGCTTTGCAAGGGATAACTTAGATCTTAGATTAGGGATTTCACATATTCCTTAATTAGAGGATTATTAGGAGGATTATTTAGATGAATTTTAGGTTAGAAGAAGACTATGGTCTAGGTTCTCCTTAGGACAAATAATTACACTTAATTTAAATATGGACATTTCTAGAATTTTTGATAATGAAAAATGGGTGATTGATCTGTGATTTAAATAGATAAAATAATCACCTATTCTAGAACTTGACTAGGATAAAAATGAAGAAAATAGGATTGAGGTTAAGAATGTCCTAGTGATAAGGAAAATTGAGAAATGGTTGACGGAACAAAAACTGGGGAGAGCTCAAAATAAAGTTCCCTAGCAATGTACATCAATAGTTGAATCACAAGTCCCAATAAGATCCTCTAACCATCTTATTGCTATCTATGATGCAGGTAATTCCAAGTCAAAAACTAGAAGGGATCCTATAATCAAATAATCTAAGAAGGCCCTTAAAAATACTCTACCTCCTTGTGCTACCAGATCAAGAATGAAAAGCAAGAGAAAGAGTCAAATTCCTAAAAAAGTAGTTATAGATTTAAATTTTGAAGATAATTTATAAAAAGCAATAGGTGATAAATAATCTAATTCACCAATGGTAGAGGAGGTTAGTGCAAAATAAAAAATAGAGATTTCTTCTGATTCTGGTAACCTGATGATTATTTTAAATATGTCTTCTGATCAATCAAATCCTAATAAAGAAGTCCCAGCCTCTACACCCAGGTGGCTAGAAAGCTCAATCAACAACAAGAGAAAAATAGTCCCATCTTTTTTGCTATTGGAAGACATGGTGAGTAAATGTTTATGAAAAACTCCTAAATCCAAGAAATTAAAAACAACATCTAGGTTAGATGTCAACCCTAACACAGGGAACTAGAGTGCAGAAATAGCTCAGCCAAGAACTAATGAGGAAGTTAAAGATCCTACATTTTAGGATTTTACAATTAAAAAGATAGATCTTGGGACTAAATCAAATGCCACAGATGTACATCACCTTGAAGCATCCACCAAAAGGATAGTCAGCTAAACTTGGAAGGATGAAAAGATAAAATTTAGTTGAAATAGACCTTGCATTTAATGACATAGTACATTGATGCCATGCATAATATATATCCATAACATATTGCCCAACTACCCTAATATTTTGATCCAAAATCACCTATCAATTAAAATATGTTGGATCAAATACATAGAAGCAAAATGCTCACCAGGGTATTTCATGATTGGTTGGATGGCATCATCAAGAAAGGTACAAAATGCATTCATAAACTGAAGAATGTATATGATTTAACCACAATTATTGTTGAAGATTTGAAGACACAAAATACTTTATGGATTAATGATGAATGAAAATGTATGAGTGTTATGAACCAAATTGATGAGGTATAAAAATATGGAATAATAAAGTTTTTGTCATAAAAGAATTTGATAGGTCTAGATGAAGATATACTATATGTAAGTAAGAAAAACATTAAATGGTGGAATTCAGTATCCTAATAAGGATGAATTGAAATCACAAAAATGATCAAATAAATTATTGAATTCACTCAATCATTACAACATGATCTATAGAGTATTGATGTGAAATACATAAAGGATGATGGAAAACTAGAAAAAGACATCAATATTATGATTCAATCCTTCAGAGATAAGATCAGCATCATTAAAGAAAGTTACAACATATTAACCAAAAATTTCTCTTAGATTTCAAAGGTAGATTCACTTCTTTATCACTACATAGACAAACTCCCATAGCACGTAGAGAAGATAGGGAAAATTTAGAGGGAAGAAAATATCTGGAAGGCTACGATAAAACACATCAATATTCCCAATCTCTCAAAAATATAGGAGTTTGTTACAAAATTTTAGGAGTGGAAAGCTCAATGTGTCTACCCATATGAACATAATAAATCTAAATATTTTAATTTATCACTTCAACTTTGATCTTAGTTAAACAATTTATTTTATTCAGTTATTTAGTTGGTTTTATATTTAAAACTTGATCTTTATTTGAATTTGTAAAAACTAAATCCTGTATGGGTTAGAGTTACTTTAACTTTGGTTTATTTTGAAAAATTGCTTAATTAGGGAATATATATATATATATATATATATATATATATATATATATATATATGTATGTATTCAGTGGTTAAAAAGGGGGGAATAGTGAAGAAAAAAGAGTTAAGAAATTTTAGAATTGAACTACTATTATTTAAAATATATATGATATTTATCTAGAATATTTTTCATCTATGAATGAAAAGGAAAATTAATTACTACATACTTGGATCTGTACGTTTGAGTATTTGAAATTGGATTTTCTATGTGAAATCTTATTTCATATGTTAATTACTCTTTCACTAGACAATTCATTGTATGTGTTTTAACATTTATTAGCTCAACAAGATATATATGTTTATCTATTAGATTGTTATTGAAGATAGAATCTGTGTATTATATTACTCACTGCTATTATAGAAACGGATATCACATTCATAGAATGATTATGCATGGATGTTAGTTATCCTTTAAGCAATTTCTAGTTAAAAGTGCACCATGATTTTTAGAATAATTTGGATTCATTGAAAATCTTAAAGGGAGATGTACCTTAATTCAGAGGGGAACTATTCTCAATGGCTCACCCATTTGTTGTTTAACTTATTTGTTCTTGAAAGAAGAAGGGTATATCGTCAAAATAAAAAAATTAGATAAGGGAAATAATAGCATTGTTAAAGAAAGTAACAATATATTAACCAAAATTTTCTCTCAGATTTCAAAGGTAGAGTCACTTCTTTATCACTGCATAGACACACTCCCGGAGCATATGGAGAAGATGGGGAAAATTTGGAGGGAAGAAAATATATGGAAGGCTAGGATAAAACACATCAATTTTCCCATCTAAAAGAAACTCTCTAAAATCTAGGATTTTATTACAACATTTTAGGAGTGGAAAGCTCAACGTGCCTACCCAACTAAATAGAATAAATTTGGAGATTCTAATTCATCACTTTAGCCTTGATCTTACTTACACAGTTTCTTTTATTCAGTTATTCAGTTGGTTTTCTATTTAAAACTTGATCTTTATTTGAATTTGTAAAAACTAAATCCCATATGGGTCAGAGTTACTTTAACTCTGGTTTGGTTTGAAATTTTGATTAATTAGGGTAGCTATATATATATACTTTTTTAGTGGTTAAAAAGGGGGGAATAGTGAAGAAAAGAGAGTTAAGAAATTTTAGAACTGAACTACTATTATTTACAATATAGATGATATTTGTCTAGAATATTTTTCATATGTAAATGAAAAAGAGAATTAATTACTGCATACTTGGATTTGTGCATTTGAGTATTTGAGATTGCGTTTTCTATGTGAAATCTTCTTTCACATGGTAATTACTGTTTCACTAGACAATTCATTGTATGTGTTTTATCATTTATTGGTTCAAATAGATATATATATATATATATATATATATATATATATACATATATATATATATACATATATATATATACATATATATATATATATACATATATATATATATACACACACACATATATATATGTATATATATACACACACACACACATATACATACATACATACATACATACATACATACATATATATATATATATATGTATGTATGTATGTATGTATATGTATATGTATATGTATCTCTGTGTGTGTGTGTGTGTGTGTGTGTGTGTGTGTGTGTGTGTTTATCCATTAGATTTTTATTGAAGATAAAATATGTGTATTCTATTACTCACTATTGTTAAAGAAAAGGATATCACATTCATAGCATGATTTTGTATGGATGTTAGTTAGCCTTTAAGCACTTTGTGGTTTAAAGTTCATCATGATGTTTAGAATAATCTAGATTCATTGAAAATCTTAAAGGGATCTATACCTTAATTCAGAGGGGAACTATTCTCAATGGTTCACCCACTTATTGTTTAACTTATTTGTTCTTGAAAGAAGGGTGTAGAGTCAAAATAAAACATTTTTAGATAAGGACAAATCTATTAGCCAACATTTTTTGGTGACTCCACTGGGAAATGAAATTGAACTATTTAGTGAAATATTAGTCACCTTAATATGAAGCAATAATGGTGCTTCCACATGAAAATAGAATTCATGTTTTACAACCTAATATTGGTTTACAAGACAAGTAGGAAGATATAATTTTTTAATTAAATACTCTTGCTTGGTGTACTCATTAGAATATTGATGATTATAGGAGGACAAGTAGAGTACTAGAAAAAGAAGAAGAATTGGCCAATAATTTGAGATTGTTATTACTCAGGCAAAGAAAGAGGTAAGTAAAAAATGCAGGAAGAAATCAAACCCCTTAAAGTTCAAAGAGATTAAGAACAACATAGAAGTTAATAATTATAATATCATAAGCTGGATTCTAGAAATTGACTGGGATAAAAATGAAGAAAATAGGATTGAGGTTAAGAATGTCCTAGTGATAAGGAAAATTGAGAAATGGTTGAGGGAACAAAAACAAGGGAGAGCTTAAAATAAAGTTCCCTAGCAATGTACATCAATAGTTGAATCACAAGTCCCAATAAGCTCCTCTAACCAACTTATTGCTATCTATGATGTAGGTACTTCTAAGTCAAAAACTAGAAGGGATCCTATCATCAAATAATCTAATAAGGCCCTTAAAATATTCTACCTCCTTGTGCCACCAGATCAAGAATGAAAAGCAAGAGAAAGAGTCAAATTCCTAAAAAATTAGTTATGGATTTAAATTTTGAAGATAATTTAGAAAAAGAAATAGGTGATAAAGAATCTAATTCACCAATGGTAGAGGAGGTTAGTTCAAAATAAATAATAGAGATTTATTTTGATTCTACTAACTTGATAATTATTTCAATTATGTCTTTTGATCAATCAAATCCTAATAAAGAAGTCCCATCCTCTACACCCAGGTGGCTAGAAAGCTCAATCAACAACAAGAGAAAAATAGTCCCATCTTTTTTGTTATTGGAAGACATGGTGAGCAAATGTTTATGAAAAATTCCTAAATCCAAGAAATTAAAAACAACACCTAGGGTAGATGTCGACCCTAACATAGGGAACTAGAGTGCAGAAATAGCTCAACCAAAAACTAATGAGGATGTTAAAGATCCTATAGTTTAGAATTTTACAATTGAAAAGATAGATCTTGGGACTACATCACATGCCACAAATGTACATCACCTTGAAGCATCCATGAAAAGGATAGTCAGCTAAACTTGTAAGGATGAAAAGATAAAAGTTAGTTAAAGTAGACCCTGCATTCAATGACAAAATACATTGATGCCATGCATAATCTAGATACATAACCTATTGCCCAACTACCCCTATCTTTCAATCCAAAATCACCTATCAATTAAAATATGTTGGATCAAATACATAGAAGTAAAATGGTCAGCAGGGTATTTGATGATTGGTTGGATGGCATCATCAAGAAAGGTATAAAATACATTCATAAACTGAATAATGTATATGATTTAACCACAATTATTGTTGAAGATTTGAAGACAAAAAATACTTTATGGATTAAAGATGAAGGCAAATGTATGAGTGTTATGAACCAAATTGATGAGGTGTAAAAGTATGGAATAATAAAGTTTTTTTTAGAAAAGAAATCGAACCCCTTAAAATTAAAAGAGATTAAGAACAACATAGAAGTTAATAGTTATAATATAATAAGTTGGATTCTAGAAGATACACAAGGTCTTTGAGAATAGAGGGAATTGAAGATTCTACTTTTCAGACATTGCAAAGCCTAAGTTTTCCTTATATTCTTGCCCATGTTAGAAAAGGTATAAGTATAACTCCTATGTGATGTCCCTTACTTAGGGCCTCTTGTTGTCTCTGCACAACTCTAATATATAGCAAATAAAGCTCTGATACCACTATAAAATCCCCTCCAAACAGGAAATATAGCAACACAAAAACTTTGAACAAGATATAACTTCTGTTGAATAAATTCAGAATAATCACAATAATATAGTCTCTGAATAGCAAATTACAAATCTTATCACTTGTCCTTTTAAACTATTACAATTGCCATCCTTTCTCATGCCTACAAATATGAAATACAGTCTTAAAAACCCTGGCTTATCAAAATTGGAAGTGAAAATTGAATTCTAGAAGGTCTCGGCCCTTTTGTGTTGACACACAGTCGCCGTCGTCGGTCGATATCTCACCGACGTCGGTCTCTGCCGGTCGAATTTCTGCCGACGTCGGTCTTCAGTCGACCGATGTCGATCACTCAAACCCTCTGTCTGCCGAGGTCAGTTCCTGAGCCGATCTCTACGGACCTGTACGGACCTTGTACGGCCGCCAATTAAGCACAACTTCCCTATTTTCAACCCCCGATCTGAAATATATGTCTCTAGCACAGTAGATCTCTAGCTGTATAATTTATTGAATCAAAACATAAAGCAATAAATACCTGGATATCTATGATAACTTCTGTGTGAAGTTATCTCTCAAACCTGAAATTCTGTGATAACCTCTGGATGAAGCTATCTCTCACTTTGGCAATATATCAGCTGATATTCCACAACCTCTTAATTGCACACACTGAAGAGGGAACGTTCTCCAATGCAGATGGAATCCTTGAACCCTAGGCTCAGTCTTCACATAAGAAATTCTCAAAATCAATATCAGTAATCAATAGCATAATGAACAATGGCCTCCATGAGAAACCCTTATACCCTCAAAAGATGTGCTTGCCCTAATTAGGGTTTTCTTAAATTAGAATTAGGGTTTCTAATTAAAATTAGGCTAAATAATTAATATTTGATTAAATCAATCAAATATTAATATCTCCCTCAATACATGTCGGATCGACGAACCGATCGAAGCTAGTGAATCAGGGAGTGATTCCGCACATAACCATACCATAATAAAGGCGCTCCGCTGCATATCAAATATCCCTAAAAAGTAGGAGCCCTAGCCAAATATGTCTGAAATAACTTGAATGAAAATCAAATGTAGAAATCCTGTGAATCAAAGTCAAGCCAAGCTCCATTATGACCCTCTATCCATCCTATTAGCCTACGAAGGTCTCATAATAGGCTAACCATGAACTTAGAACATGTCACCTAAAAAGGGGACATGACAATCCGCCCCTCCTAAAATTGCTTGCCCTTAAGCAATCACTGAATGACAAATCAATCAATCCACCTGGATCCCAAATATAGTTTTGATCTCCACCACTGTCAACAAACACAACCCCCATGCCATGTCCATCCCAACTCTCATGTAATGGTGTCACATCATCTCTAGTACTAAGATAAGCACTCCAAAATCCAATCCATAAATGAAAATCAGCAAGCAAACTCCTTACCTGAATAATATCTGAAACTGGATAGTGAAGACTAGAAATAGTCATATCATCATCAACCTGTGACCCGACTGTAACAGAAAATTGAGTCCTCACCACTTGTGACAACTCTTGAACTGAACTCACCTCAAGACCAAGCTCATCCTCACACCTCTCCTGTGTTGGTGCCAATGTGCTCTCGCCATCACCCTCTATCATGTTATGTGGTATAGGTACCTCCATCCGATGAAAAAACATATATCTGAAGCTGCTGCCCCGTATTGCCTTAAGAATATGTGTCGTCCCATCAACATTAAAGAGAACCTCCATGTCCTTGAGACAAAGAGTAACTTCCTCAAATGAATGAAGCCACTTCATACCCAAGACTAAGTCTATATCCCCCATATTTACCACATAATAATCAGCCTTGAACTCATAATTATTCAAGCGCAATGGGAGGTCTCTAATCATACGCTCACACTTAAGAGTGTGACAATCGGCTGCCTTAACACGGATGCCCTCAAAGTCTATGGTAGTGAGCCCATGCTTCTCCACAAATCTAGCATCTATGAAATTATGTGTGGCTCCTGTATCAAGAAGGGTGATAACCTTCTGCCCTGCCAAAACTCCACGGAGTCTGAATGACTCATTTGACTGAATACTGGATATGCGTGCCTACTGAATGTGAAGCTCTAACTCTGCTTCTGCATTAGGCCCTGAAGCCTCTACCTCTGCCCCCTCAAAACTGTTCTGCTACTCAGAATCCTCAGAATCAGAATCCTCATAGTATACCCACATCATACAATTTGCCTTGCCCTTAGGCCTCAAAGGACAATCGTGATGGATATCATATGGTCCTTTGCAGTAGAAGCAAAGCTTCTTTTTGCATAAATCATTAAGCGCCTCATGATCCAAAGGTGGTGCTGCCGGATTGGCCTTTGAATCATTTTTTACCCTGGATTTATCTATGTTAAAATCCGGTCTCTCCATATCCCCGCGGGAGTGCTTATGGTCTCTAGAAGAAGTACCTCTGGCGTTAAATTTATTGGATGGGGCTGCCATCTCCATATCACGTGCCTTATTCATAGCTACCTGTAATGAAGGAGGATCAAGGGCTTTGATCCAACCCCTCAATGGCTCTATCAATCCCTCTATGAAGAGAACTACCAATCTACGCTCTGAAATATTGGGTACCATGACTGCCAATCTCTGAAACTCACCAATGAAGGACTCCAAACTACCTGTTTGTCTCAACTGTGCCAGATCTCAAAAGTAAACCTCGGGATCTCTCCTGTCATACTGCTCAACCAATCTATCCACAAAGTCCTGGTACTCTATTACCTAATTATGCTGAAGTGTTACCATACCATGGTACCACCAATCATGTACTACTCCATCCAAGTGCAAAGTGGCGTATTTGATGGCATCTATCTCTAACATTGGCCTCAATTCCAAAAAGGTGTCAAGCTTATGAACCCAAGCTTGAGCTGTCATCTTACCACTGCCGTCAAAAGTAGTCAAAGAAAGCTTACCAGTAGCCTTCTGCAGCTCACTGAATTGAACTCTAGGCTTCCTATCCTGTCTAACCAATCTGTAGTGCTCTCTCCTAAGATTGACAAAACGATCAAAGGTCGTCCTCTCTTGGACATGAAGAGGTAATAAGTCCCACTCATCATTTGCAGCCATGTAGACATCTGCAAATGGGTTATTCCCTGCTTCCTCTACTGGTGCCTCTGGTTCTTCTTGAACAAAAGTCAGACGTGTAGGTCTATCAGTTGTTTAGGAGTGAGTCCATTGTGGCCTCTTATTAACCGTAGCACTCCTGTCATCTATTTGGTCCCCATTCTATCCATCAGGTGTGTTCATTCTCTCTATCATAGTCATAAGTGCCTATAGTGTCTGAGCCATCTGCTGTTGGCTTGTCATCATAGCACGCTGAAAATCTCTGGTGCCCTGTTCAGCATCATACCTGTGGCCCCTGGGTGGGCTGCCCTCATGTCTGTCACTCATGATGGTCGGTGGCTGATCTAACACCTGAGTACCTTCAAGCAAGGCTCATCTGCATGTGTTATACTTGTGTGGTCCCAACTCTTGTGGCTGCATAAGATCTATACACCCTCAAGCTGGCAGGATTTAGCTCTGATACCACTGTGATGTCCCTTACTTAGGGCCTCTTGTTGTCTCTACACAACTCTAATATATAGCAAATAAAGCTCTGATACCACTATAATATCCCCTCTAAACAGGAAATATAGCAACACAAAAACTTTGAACAAGATATAACTTCTGTTGAATAAATTCAGAATAATCACAATAATATAGTCTCTGAATAGCAAATTACAAATCTTATCACTTGTCCTTTTAAACTATTACAATTGCCATCCTGTCTCATGCATACAAATATGAAATACAGTCTTAAAAACCCTGGCTTATCAAAATTGGAAGTGAAAATTGAATTTTGGAAGGTCTCGGCCCTTCTATGTCAACACACAGTCGCCGTCGTCGGTCGATATCTCACCGACGTCGGTCTCTGCCAATCGAATTTCTGCCGACATCGGTCTTCAGTCGACCGATGTCGGTCACTCAAACCCTCTGTCTGCCGAGGTCGATTGTTGAGCTAATCTGTATGGACCTTGTATGGCTGCCAATTAAGCACAACTTCCCTATTTTCAACCCCCGATCTAAAATATATGTCTCTAGGATAGTATATCTCTAGCTGTATAATTTATTGAATCAAAACATAAAGCAATAAATACCTGGAATATCTGTGATAACTTCTGTGTGAAGTTATCTCTCAAACCTAAAATTCTGGGATAACCTCTGGATGAAGCTATCTCTCACTTTGGCAATATATCAGATGATATTCCACAGCCTCTTAATTGCACACACTGAAGAGGGAACGTTCTCCAATGCAGATGGAATCCTTGAACCCTAGGCTCAGTCTTCACATAAGAAATTCTCAAAATCAATATCAGTAATCAATAGCATAATGAACAATGGCCTCCATGAGAAACCCTTATACCCTCAAAAGATGTGCTTGCCCTAATTAGGGTTTTCTTAAATTAGAATTAGGGTTTCTAATTAAAATTAGGCTAAATAATTAATATTTGATTAAATCAATCAAATATTAATATCTCCCTCAATACATGTCGGATCGACGAACCGATCGAAGCTAGTGAATCAGGGAGTGATTCCGCACATAACCATACCATAATAAAGGCGCTCCGCTGCATATCAAATATCCCTAAAAAGTAGGAGCCCTAGCCAAATATGTCTGAAATAACTTGAATGAAAATCAAATGTAGAAATCCTGTGAATCAAAGTCAAGCCAAGCTCCATTATGACCCTCTATCCATCCTATTAGCCTACGAAGGTCTCATAATAGGCTAACCATGAACTCAGAACATGTCACCTAAAAAGGGGACATGACATCCCAGCCCTCCTAAACCCTCTACATCTTCTATCTATCAAGCCTTAACTCTTTCTGGTGCTATCTTTCCTTTGTCTATAAGTTTTCTTCCAATGGCCCAACCTTTGGGAGTCGCCATAAGACATTTAAATTTAGGGGCCAACCTGAATCATTTGCCTAAAAATACAAGGGAAAATTTACCCAAATATAATGGATATGGAAGACAATCACCAAGGGAGCATTTGAGTACCTTTATAGTAGCATGTGGTGTGTTAGGTGTCTAACATCAAGATGTAGTTATAAGGGTTTTTGTGCAAACTCTAACCAATACTGTAGCATAATGGCTTTATCATCTAACTAATTCCTCAATCACAAACTAGAATGATATGAAAATTGCATTTGAAAATAGGTTCAAAATTATAAAATATGAACATTCCCTTCTTGCTCAATTGACTCATCTCAAGAAGGAGATACATGAACCTATGAGGGAATTTATAGCCAGATTTAATAGAATTGTGTACAAGATCCCTATTGCAAAAAGGCCAACTACTGAGAATCATAAATGTTTCTTTATTAATTATATGCCTCTAGATATAAGTTTTGATCTAAGAAGAGGTGCAACTATCAATTTTGCAGCCACATAATCCTTGGTAGTTGAATTAGAGGATGATCTTATTATGGATAGAAAATGGAAGAAAGAAGTCCAAATACCTAATGCTTAACCCTCATCCTCTCTAGATACTATGGTTAAAAGACTAGTAAATGATATGATTTCCATAAAAAGATAATTACCTAAGACTGGTACTTCATTCCAACAACCATATCAAGATATTTATATGAGAAATTTTAATCAACAGGTAAATGCTGGCAAGACATTACCATTTACATCAGCACAACCTAGGTTGACTATTAAAGCTCCTCTTGGAAGAGGTAACATGTGTACCTTTCATTTGACTATTGATCATGATGGAAATTCTTATCTAGAGATGCTTATATATGCTCAAATGATTACTACTAAAGATTTATTAGGGGAGATTATTGAGGAAGAAAGGAACTCTGAGGAACCTAGTGACTCTAAAATATATTTCCAAGAATATGGGTCTGATTTAGAAAGAAGAGGTGAAATACTGGTTACTCTTGAAGATCCTTCATGTGATATGCTTACCAAAATTTAGAAGAATTTGAGATTTTTTAATACTCAAGAATTATCTATTAAAGGTAAGGAACCTTTTACTATAACCTCTAATACTAAGTTGAAGATCCAAGAAAATAAATTACTGCATATAAATGATCATGAGTCTTCTTTTGATATTTATGAATTTGTTAAGTCTACAAAGATTCAAATATCCCTTGCTAAATACCTTAGGTTAAAACCTAAATAACTTGATAAATTGGTCAAATATGTCAAAAATGGCCCTACACAAGTTGAACATGAGAGTCAATTAAATGTTAATACTGAGTCTCCCATTGCCCAATTATTTACTTCTCCACCTGAACCACCCACTCATACTCCTAGAATGACCCCCAATTCATCTAATGATACTCCTTATATGGATGATATGAAGCCCAACCCATTTTATGTTTCTTTGTTAATAAATGGCCATAAATTCAGCAATTGTATCATAGACTCAGGTGCTTCTGATAATATAATGCTTTCTTCTATAGCCAAAGCCCTAAGTTTATCCATTACAAAAACATTTGGTAGATGTTACTCCATGCATGGAAAATAGATTTCTTTGATTAGACAAATTAAAGATGCATGAGTTACTCTTACAACCTATCCTTATAAAAAGGTGAAGTTAACTATCTTAGTAGTGGATATCCCTGCTAGTTATGGGATCTTGTTGAGCAGGTCTTTTTGCAAAGATTTGGGTGGGAAGATTAAATTGGATTAGTCAAAAGCTATAATTATAGTGGGAAAGTAGAAAGTTAAGCTATAACTTGAACCTAAATTCAAATTTATCGTATACCCTTTTGATGATCCTAAGTCTCAAATTCTATTTGAAGAATGTGAATTTGGCAACTATTTTCTCTCTTCTAAAAACTTAAAGGAATAACCTGTCCCAAAGTCTATTCATTTAGATGATCTATAGACCATGAAATTTAATGGTAGTTATGCTACCATTGGTTTAGGACTAGGGGTTATGTTGATCTCACCTGAACGTGAAAATTTTCCTTACTCTTTCAAGCTAGAATTTAAAAACACTAATAATACTATAGAGTATGAGGCTTTGTTGCTTGGGTTAAATGAAGCTACAGGAAAGGGTGTAAAGATACTCAAGGCAAGAGGACATGCTAAATTAATTATAAAATAGGTAAGAGGCATTTTTTAGTTAAAAATGATAGATTGAGACATTACAGAAATAGAGTTTGGGATGAGATAGAATATTGTGATGCCTTTTCTATTAAAGCAATTCCTAGAGACCAGAACATGAGGGTGGATTCTCTAGCAGTATCAGCTTCTCTTATTCTCCCACACCCTAATTTCAAAAGGGATTCATATAGAATAGAACTAGTCTATCATCCTAATGTCCCAAATAATGCTAAAAATTGACAAGTTTTTGAGAGTAATAAATAGATTAGAAAATTCTTGGAGAATGCTAACATGTTCCTAAAGACTTATTTTGAAGAATCTAAAATAGAATGTAAAGGATTCAGTCTTGATCAAGGGATCAATTCAAAATATGATGTAATTCAATTAAAAGTAAGCAAAATCCTTAAAGGATTAGTCTCTCTAGAACATCTGTTCACTAGACAAGATGAATATACTAAATGCAAACTTACCTAGAATTCTAACAAAGTGGAGGATTATGAAAAAATCAACATTGGGAGTGAGAATGATCCCAAATCAATCTCCATTGGTAAATTTTGTTCACTAGAGGAGAAAAACAAATTAATTAATCTACTGATTAAGTATAAGGATGTATTTGTTTGGAGTTATGATGACCTTAAGGATTTTAGGAATGGGTAGTTTTAGCATCATATTCCTTTGAAAGCAAATGAAACTCCATATAGGCAAAAGTTTAGAAATTATAACCCAAACATTTTTAAGGATCTCTTTAAAGATATTGACAAGATGTTGAAGGCTAGGATTATTTATCCAATTCATCACTCCACTTGGGTGGCAAATATTGTTCTAGTATGCACAAAGAATGGAGAAATAAGAATCTATGTTGACTTCAAGAATTTGAACCAAGCCAGTTTAAAAGATAATTATCCCTTACATATGATGGATCATATCTTGCAAGCTATTACTGGGTCAGAAATGATGTCCATGCTAGATGGGTTCTCATGTTATAACCAAATAAGTGTGGCTACAACTGACCAACATAAAACTAATTTCACTACACCTTGAGGAACCTTTACTTATAACTGTATGCCCTTTGGTTTGATTAATGCCGGTGTAACTTTTCAATGGGTGATGGATTCATCCTTTAAAGATCTGAAAGATAGAATTATTATCATCTATCTTGATGATTTGACTATTTTCTCTGAAAAAGGGAGGATCATCTAAAGGATCTGGAGACCATTTTACAAAGATGTCAGAGCCATGAGATATATCTTAACCCTAAGAAGTTGGTTTTCTATGTTACAAAAGGGAAATTGTTATGACACCTAGTTTCAAAGGATGGAATCAAGATTGACCCAGAAAGGGTTAGAGCAATACACCAGCTAAGTCTTCCTTCTAATATAATTGCAGTTAAGTCTTTTTTTGGCTAAATTAATTTTCTCAAAAGGTTTATTCTTGATTTTATTAATATCATAAAGCATATTGTAGGGATGATGAGTAAAAAAAAAGTATTCAAATGGAATGAAATTGCTAAGAAATAATTTGAAAATATTAAAGAGGTGATTACACAAACATCTACTTTGGTAAATCCTAATTTCCAAAAAGATTTTTTATTTATTGTTATGCTTCAGAACATACCATGTCTGGTATCCTATTTTAGAAAAATGAATTAAATTTAGAAGGTCCAATAGATTTTATGAGTGTTCTTCTCAAGAAGCATGAACTTAAATATTATTTGGTTGAAAAATAAGCATTTTCTGTAGTAAAGTTTGTTAAACAATTTAGATATTATCTACTTCATTCTCATTCAATTGTATTTGTTCTTAGTTTAACTATGAAAAGCATTCTGACTCAATGAGATGTTGGGATGAACAATAGAGCAACATGAGTTGCTAAAATTCAAGAATATGACCTAGAGATTAGATCAACCAGATTAGTTAGAGGTCAAGGTTTGTATAAATTGATAGTTAGAAGTAAGGAAAAAGAAGAAGAAGAAAAAATTCCTACTCTCATATTGGTGAGATTACAAGATCCATGGTTCCTAAATGTAGCACACTATCTTACTTATGAGGACTATTCCAGTCACTTATCCCTGAAGGAAAAAAGAATCTAAGGTTAAAATTAACAAAATATGTCATTTGGGATATGTCCTATATAAAAGGTGACTAGATGGAACCTTTCTAAGGTGTGTAGATAAGGAACCACACTACAATCAATTGAAAGTTTTTCATAATGAAACCTGTGGTGGACATTTTTATTCTTTAGTCACAGCATTTAAAATCCTTAGAAATTGTTATTTTTGGCCAAGAATGTTCAAAGATGCATATAAATGAGTGACTAGCCATGAAAAATACAAAATGTTTTCAGGAAGACCACAACTTACAACATTTCCTTTGAGACCTATTATTATTTAATAACTTTTCAAACAATGGGGTTTAGACTTCATTAGACCTCTTTCACCTCCTTCAAGTGTTGGAAATACACACATTTTAATAGCCATGAAGTATTTTATGAAATGGGTTGAAGCAGCCCCTATGAAGAGAACCACTTCAGAAGTGGTATGTAATTTTATCAAAGAAAATATACTGGTACATTTTTGTGTTCCTCAAAAACTTGTGGTAGATGATGTTACCAATTTTTATTCAATGAAACTTACTTTATTTTGCTATGAGCATAGTATCTCTCTTTCTCACTCATCAGATTACTACCTTGAAGGAAATAGACAATCAAAGTCTAGTAATAAAAATATGATAGCCATCATGAAGAAATTGGTGAGTGATAACCCTAAATATTGGCATTAGAAACTATATGAAGCAATCTGGGCTAACAAGGTAACCCCAAAAAGAGAAATAGAAATGGCACCTTATAAGCTAGTTTATGGTATAGGAACATAATTATCATTAACTTTAGAATTATCTATAGCTAAATTAAAAAATGTTGTTGAAGATCAATACTTTCAAGATTATTTAGAGAAAAGAGTTATGTACTTAATTAAGATTGAGGAGAAGAGGAATGAACTAGTTAATCAGATTACTACTCATCAAGCTAGGGTTAAGAAGATTTTTTATCAGAAAACTAGACCTAGAAATTTCATGGAAGGAGATGAAGTATTGCTATGGGATAGAAGGTGAGAACCTAAAGGAGCACATGGAAAATTTGATTCACTTTGGAAAGGGCCTTTCAAAATTCATCAGGTACTAGGTCCTAATTCTTTTAAATTGGAATATCTTGATGGAGCTATTTTACTGCTATCCTATAATGGATAAGATCTTAAGTTGTATCAACTATGAAATAGGTGTCATCTATTTTTTACATAGCCTTTCCTTTGTTGTCATGTGTTGTGTTTTCATTTCCTAATTTTGGTTTGTCTTACATAATTTCTTTTGTCTCTGTTTTTTGGTCTACGTAACCAGAGTTTTTGAGTTCTCTACATTTTTCCATAAAATGCAGTCCCCAGTCATAGCCAATGTTACCTTTTGAGTCACCCTTATTCAATTTATCATGAACTATCCTTAAGAAAGGGTCAACTTATCATTTTCCTCTTATTTTTCATATCTTTGTTTATTAAGTCAGCTCTTTATTTTTTTTTAAAAGTTTGCCTGCCTATCATCTTTTGTGTTAGAAATTTCTAAAGAATTGAACCTTTGAACTTGAAACTACCGCTTGAACCTCATATCAGACTTCAAGAGATCAATGGTTCAATAGTTCAATGGTTCAATAAGTTAAATTATTCAATATTTCTAAAAGTGAACTATTTTTCCCTTTGTATTTTTCAATTATGTTTTTGAACCTTTCAGTTAAACTTGAACCCTTTTTCAAAGTTCAAGAGTTAAATAGTTTAATGTTTTAATACCTGATGTTTTTTAAAGATTCATGTTCACGTAGTTCCCTTGTATAAATTAATGTATCATTGAACCTACCACTTGAAACTCATAGTAGAGTTCACCAGTTCAATAGTTCTATGGTTTAATGGTTTACTTTTTCAAAATTCAAAGTTTCTTGAAAGTCATGTGACTATTGGTCAGCTTATGTAGTTCAACTCATATCTTTGAGCCTTGAAATTGAACTACATTATGAAATTTCAATGGTTCAATGGTTCAATGCCCTAAGGCTTTCTCTAAGTTAAAATTAGTGTGAAATTTGGAGGAAAATATATCTAAAACTCATTGTCAAGTAGACAGTTTTGAATTTTCATGAGATTATAGATAATCATTACTCATCAAAATCACATGTAAAAAAATGATCACCATTAATGCATATGTCAGAGTTCACATATTATCAATAATTTTTAGCATGTATTGTTTTGGTTTAATTATTCAATGTAGTTAATATCTGTATCAAGAGAAAATAAGTCAAATTTAACAAATAAACATACTAGGTGATACAAAGGAGAATAGTGCAGGTGATATAAGATTTTTTCTGCTCAAATTTGTAGTGATTTCAAATACATTTAAGGTGATTTATATGCTTCCTATAATCTATTTACATTTCTTGGTCCAAAATAAGAATCCTTTTGAGTTTACGACATTGTTTAAGAAGTTCATAACATTTTTTTCTTCATTATATCCTCCAACCTGTAGCCATGAAATCTACATGTCTTGTTACGAGCATGGTCCTGATCTCATCTACTCTCTTCCTAAAATTGGGGACACCTCTCTGGTTCAATATGACTTAGAAAATTTTAGAGAAAGGGCTAGAAATCTTTTGCCAAATCCTATGATGTATATGATAGTAGAAAGTGGTTTGGTCAAAGCTACGACCTTTCTCACAGCTATACAATGGCTGAATTAGTTCTAGAATGCATAAATAGATATAAACCTCAGAATAGGTGCATCAAAACTCTAGATGGTAATATTTTACTTCATATTAATAAAAAAACTCTAATATCTATTATGAGAATTCCTCCCAAGGAACCATATTCTGACCTCAATATTACCTCTTCCTATGGTTATTTTTCACTGGAAAAAGCAATTTACAAGAGTGTGATCATAGGGAATTGGTTATTAAAGTTCCAAAAAGGGGTTTCAAGAGTGCCTAGACCATTGACAAGAAATCACATGATTCTATAAGTACAAGATATTGTGATGTTACTACATAGGCTAAAGGGCAATGCTGAGGGATATTATTGAAAAGATTAGATGTACTTTTTCATATAGGTAATCCTTCAATGAGAGAAATATGTGGATTGGGCATAAATTGTAGCTAAATGTTTACATTTGGGTCTAAGTAAATTTTTAGGGAATAAATATTTTTACATGCCCTCATACCTCTTCTATTTCCTGGTGTCTACAAGACAATGGGTAGGGCTACCTCATGCCCCCTTGGTTGAGGACATCAAGATTTATGGTTATTATTCAAAATTACAAATGCATAATTATTATGAAAATTATAGGAGGATTAATGATGTTTTACTAGAAAAATGACTTATGAATTAGCAAACAACATCAATAAGAGAATGTCTGATGAGGCTATGCAACTGATCAAGATTTATGGTAGTTTCTTTATTCATTTTTCCATGATCACTTATATCAGAGTTGGGGGTTTTGATGGTGAAACTTTGAGGTTACTTAGGTATGTTTTTGACCATTTTATGTTGATATATGGATGTAGACAATTAGCACTTGTGGATAAAAAATTCTCAATGAAAAAGAAATTTGGTATATCTTTTCCCATTTAACTTGGATGTTATTCATGTCAGTCAGTATCTAATGCTTTGAATTTAGAAGTGGATTTTAAAAAAATCAATTTTTAATGCTTCACATCTAGATCCCAATTTGATAGCAAAGGCTTTACCAAGGATAACTTAGATCTTGGAATAGGGTTTTCACATATTCCTCAATTAGAGGATTATTGAGAGGATTGTTCAGATGAATTTGAGGATAGAAGAAGATTATGGTCTAGGTTATCCCTAAGACAAATAAATAACCTTAATTTAAATGTGGACATTTATAAAATTTTTGATAATGAAGAATAGGTGACTGATCCTAATTTGAACATTGATTGGGATAAAAATGAATAAGATAGAATTTATGTTAAGACACTGTTAGTGATAAGGAGAACTAAGAAATATTTGAGGGAATAAAAACTATGGAGAGATCAAAATAAAGTTCCCCAGTAATGTACATCAATAGCTCAATCACTACTCCCAATAAGCTCCTCTAATCAGCTTATTGCTATCTACAATGTAGGTACTTCCAAGACAAAAACTGGAAGGGATCCTATCATCAAATATTTTAAGAAGGCCCTTATAATTGTTCTACCTCCTCGTGCCACCAAATCAAGAATGAAAATTAAGAGAAAGAGTTAGATTCTTGAAAAAGTAGTTGTGGATTTAAATTCTAAAGAGGATTTAGAAGAAGCAATAGGTGGTAAAGAATCTGATTCACCAATGGCAGAGGAGTTTAGTGAAAAACAATAAATAGAGATTGCTTTTTATTCTATAGAGTTGATGATTATTTCAAATATGCCTTGTGATCAATGAAATATTGATAAAGAAGTCCTGGCCTCTGCACCCAAGTGGCTAGAATTCTCAATCAGAAATAAGAGAAAAATATTCCCATTTTCTTTGTCATTGGAAGATATGGTGAGTAAATGTTTAGGAAAAACTCCTAAATCCAAGAAATTAAAAATAACATCTAGGGTAGATGTCAACCTTAACACAGGGAACTAGAGTAAAGAAATAGCCTAGCCAAGAACTAATGAGGAAGTTCAAAATCCTATAGTTCATGATTTTACAATCAAAAAGATAGATCTTGGGACTACATCACGTGCCATAGATGTACATCACCTTGAAGCATCCACAAAAAGGATAGTCAGTCAAACCTAGAAGGATGAAAAAGATAAAAGGGAGTTGAAGCAGACCTTGTGGTCAATGGTAGAGTACATGGATGCCATTCATAATCTAGATCCATAACCTATTACCATATGCCCCTGTCTTTTGATCCAAAATTTTCTATCAATTGAAATATGTTGGATCAGATACATAGAAGCAAAATGGTTGCTAGGGTATTTAATGATTGGTTGGATGGCATCATCAAGAAATGTATAAAATACATTCATAAACTAATAAATGTATATGATTTAACCATAATTACTATTGAATATCTGAAGACACAAAATGCTTTATGGATAAAAGATGAAGGTAAATGGATGAGTTTTATGAACCAAATTGATGAGGCACAGAAGTATGGAATAACAAAGTTTTTGTCAAAAAAGAGTTTGATAGGTTTGGATGAAGATATACTATAAGAGAAATATTGAATGGAGGAATTTAGTATCCTGAAAAAGATGAATAAAAATCACAAAAATGATCAAATAAATTACTAAATCCATTTAATCATTACAACATTATCTATAGAGTATTGACATGAAATACATAAAGGATGATGGAAAACTAGAAAAAGACATCAATACTATGATTCAATCCTTCAAAGGAAATATTATCATCATTAAAGAAAGTAACAACATATTTACCAAAAATTTCTCTCAGGTTTTAAGTGTAGAGTCACTTCATTATCACTGCATAGACACACTCTCAGAGCATATGGAAAAGATGGGGAAATTTTGGAGGGAAGAAAATATATGGAAGGCTAGGATAAAACACATCAGTACTCCCAATCTCTCAAAAATCTAGGAGTTTATTACAACATTTTAGGAGTGGAAAGATCAACGTGCCTACCCAACTAAATAGAATAAATTTGGAGATTCTAATCCATCAGTTTAGCATTGATCTTACTTACATAGTTTATTTTATTCAGTTATTCAGTTGGTTTTCTATTTAAAACTTGATCTCTATTTGAATTTGTAAAAAACTAAATCCCGTATGAATCAAAGTTAATTTAACTCTAGTTTAGTTTGAAAATTTTCTTAATTAGGGAAGCTATATATATATATATATATATATATATATATATATATATATATATATATATATTCAGTGGTTAAAAGGTTGGGAATAGTGAAGAAAAGAGAGTTATGAAATTTATAATTGAACTAATATTATTTAAAATATATATGATATTTATCTAGAATATTTTTCATCTGTGAATGAAAAGGAAAATTAATTACTACATACTTGGATCTGTACGTTTGATTATTTGAAATTGGGTTTTCTATGTGAAAGCTTATTTCATATGGTAATTACTCTTTCACTATATAATTCATTGTATGTGTTTTAACATTTATTGGTTCAACAAGATATATATGTTTATCTATTAGATTGTTATTGAAGATAGAATCTATGTATTCTATTACTCACTACTATTATAGAAATGGATATCACATTCATAGCATGATTATGTATGGATGTTAGTTAACCTTTAAGCACTTTGTAGCTAAAAATGCACCATGATTTTTAGAATAATTTTGATTCATTGAAAATCTTAAAGGGATCTATACCTTAATTTAGAGGGGAACTATTCTCAATGACTCACCCATTTGTTGTTTAACTTATTTGTTCTTGAAAGAAGAAGGGTATAGATTCAAAATTAAAAAAAATTAGATAAGGAAAAATATGTTAGCAA
The DNA here is from genome assembly GCA_037957365.1 of Torreya grandis. Classification (NCBI taxonomy): domain Eukaryota; kingdom Viridiplantae; phylum Streptophyta; class Pinopsida; order Cupressales; family Taxaceae; genus Torreya; species Torreya grandis. Next base: position 427,709 of record JARHVA010006614.1, on the reverse strand, counting down.
AAAAAATTAAAACACTTTTTTTTCTCATACAATAGATGATGATCTCCTTCTTCATCTCTTTTCTCTCTTTTATCCCTCTCAATTTGCCTTTTATTCTTCTCCACTCATTTAGTCCTCTTATTGACTTGGTTAGGTCATATGAGCTTGATTTTCATGAAAATAACCTCTGTAAAATCATCATCATAGTCATATATACTCAAATTATTTCTTAAAATACCTTATTTTTCTCTACAATATTTTATTTTATTCACCTACCTACTCAACCACACAAATAGGCCCAAATCTTCCTTATATTTATACAAATATCTTATTTATATCCTAATTAAGTAGCCAAAAAACCCTAACTTATTATGTCAGCCATAAATTTGATCTTATCAAATCTCATATACATGGATAAAATGTTATTTTATTCCCATTAGGTCTGACCTATCTTAATTATACCTTATCTCATCTTTAGGTCTCATGGAAACCTAATCCCATTAGTTGTACTTATGACATGTAACACTTATCCTTTTTTTGGACACATTAAAGCACATAAAATATAATAAAAACATCATATACCACTAAATTATACCCCTGATAATATCATATAGTCTCTATAGCACATTTTACATTCAACCACTACTTGGATCATACCATTAACACTATTCACAATTAGGCTTGTGCATACCCAAAATGTTTATCTTGAATAACTAAAGCATAAACACAATTTTTAAAAATAAATATGTAAAAAATAAAATATATATAATATATATAACCTTATGGTAATCACAATGTGATTAATATTTCATAACTCATGGTAAAAAGACTCAAACTCTAAATAGCTCACTCAAAACTACCAACTAGTCTCAAAACAAAGTCATGGAAACTTGAACTTTTAAAACCTAAAGTAACAAAATAAAGGATTTTAAATGTATGAAAATGATCTTAAAACATACTAAAAACAACCTCAAATAAATATATTATAATATTTAATGTTAATTATTGGTCTTTTAGACTTATTTTTTTTCTCTCTTGCAGACCTCACTCAGCTAGACAAGTCATTTTAGCTTTAACATTTCAACCACTTTAACTAAATTAAAATATTTAAAAAATAATTTTAACTAATTTAAAGTCACAAAAAATAACACCATATGAATTATATACATAAATTCAAAGAAAGATCCTCTAACTTATCACTATGACTTGCTTACCCATTTCTACCAGTTTCCCTTAAAACATAGTCGTGGTGAAAATAGCTTCCAACACCTATAAGATCACTTAAAAAAAAAAAAAATAATTTATATGATATTTTTATATAATTATTAAACTATGAGATATAAATATACCATTTTCAAATGGCAATATTGGTCTTGCATACTAATTTCATAGTCGTGTGGCTTGTTATTTCATATGAAATAAACATGTCAACTTATGAGAAACATTTTCATCATATCCATTGACCTCCAAAACTTATATAAAATATTAACATATCTTAAGGTTTTTATAAAATTTCTCCATGCACTTTGGTTCATCCCTAATCCATGATCACACATCCTCAATCACCTTATCACTTCCAATTGGGTTTCTCACTATTTTCACCATTAGGTATGTTAGTGATAGGCAATATTGGATGACCATTTCAGTACACATAATGGATATTAAATATTAATAAAACACCATGGAAATAAAATAGAAGTATAAATCTTTCCCTTCATCCATTTAGAAACTTTGACTTGGTCAACTATGACTGATACAAAAAATCTCTGAGAAATAAGGCCTTTCTATAGGGTCCACTCACTCATCTAACAAACTAATCACACCTGGAGGTGCTTATAATAGTTTAATACATGATAAAACAATTTTTATAGTCATTTTAGACAATATAGGTCTATTTTTAACAAGATATTTCACATTGGGTTAGTGTTAGGGTTTTAGAGAGGGTTAACAATGTTTTTAGTGTTAACGATTGTTCATAAAGGACTACCCCTCATTTATAAAACCAATGCCTATAAATTTGAGATAGGATCCTTCCCCATTTAAAATTAATATATTAGATACTAATTAATATGATATAGATGATAAAAAACACTTAGTAAACCTTATTGGATAGATAACTCTTCATCTTGTGCACTCGAGAGACCTTAAAACACTTTTTCTTGATTAACCTTCAAATTGTGATCTAATATTTCATTAACATTATTTAAATAACCTAAATTACCTTTATCAATGCTCAAATACTCACACATGCCTTGAAAATTGATCCTGATACTGTATTAGGCCATGCTCTCACCATATTCTTTTCTACACCTGAGTCTTCACACCTTATCAAGTTTTGAACTGAACTTTAAACCTTTTTTTAAGCTATAAATACTTCAATCACATATGAAGACACCTAAAATTGACCACGAATGGATTTCAATTAGAATTTAGACCAATTCTTATTAGCCATTACAAATTAATCCTAAGAATATATGAATGTCCCAAATTTAATTTTGCATCAATTGTCAAACCTTAGAATCTAATTAAGACATCCCTAATTGGGTTATTCTACCATAAGCAAAAAAAACCTCTTATGGATTCATCTCTGATCATCCTATGACATCATAATATGCAATTTGGCCTATAGACCTATTAAGTGGGGCAAGTGCACACATAAAATCAAATCTTGAAAGAGGTAAAAGCCTAATCAAAATTAATTAATAAGATAAACCAAATTGAATGCCTATTTGAATTATCTATGTGAAATTAATGAAATTATAAAAGAGGAAATTAAAAAATATGAAATATCACAACTTTTCATGATTACCTTTAGTGAGTTTTCAAGACCTTGAAAATATCTCAAAATATCTCACCCATGCCTATTTATTAGAAATCATTAATTCTTGAAACCTTTTAACTCTAATAGGTTTAATTAACTCACTTAGGTTAGGTTTTTAACTTATTCCATATTTAAACTAAACTTTAACTAACCTTGAGTTGGGGTTAGTTCTTAAGCCTATAAATATAAGTCATTGCTTATTGAAAAGAGGGATTGGAAATTGTAAAATTGGAATATAGGTTTTGTAGTATGATTTATATAAATAGTGTTATAATTCCAAAATATTGATCCAATCCCCTTCAATCAAGAATAATCCATATCAATCCAACATGGTTCCAAAGAGATAAACAATAAAGAAAACTTCATTGCAAAGACTCTTTGAGCATAAACTGAGCAAGCCACACAATGAATCATTTGGAGCATTCAAGGAAGGTAAGATATTTTTTGTATTTTATATTTTAGTTGTGATTTTCATTTGGTTTTATTCATTAATCTCCCCTTATGATCTGTGCTTAGATATTTTGGCATGTTAGTATGTTCATTTTGAGTATTGTTTGCTTAAGCTAACACTTGATCTAACCTCATCTCTATTATCAAATTTATATGATCACAATAATGCTCACACAAAATATCACATTCTCAATATGGTTCATTTTATGAGACCATATCAAAAACCACCTTAGGTAAATTTAGGTGAATCTAATTCATATTCTTGCTGATTATGAAAATTTAAAAAAAAATTACCTTAAGTTTTCTGTACAACCATCTGTCTACATAGTTAAAGCAAATAGATTGTAGGATAAATTTAAAAAGAATATAACATACTTTCCTAAAATTTAATATTATTGAATATTTTTATTCCTCTTGAATATATATATATATATATATATATATATATATATATATATATATATATATATATATATATATATATATATATATATATATATATATATATACATATATATATAATTTCAACAAAAGAATAATCTCAAATCGAGTCCATATATAAAATTAATGGCCTTCAAAAGTTGGTTCTCAATTGCATCACATCATGCCATTGGGTGACAACACTATATCACCCAATAGCACTATATCACATGATAGAACTATTTCATGAAAAATCATGCTAAAATTTGGATTCTTCTTTAAGATCTACACAATTTTAAAAAAATAAGTTTCAAACTAAGTCTGTATGTAAAATTTATGGCCTCCAAAAGTAGGTACTTAGTTACATTACATCATGTCGTTAGGTGGTAACATTGTGTTTCTTGATAACATTATGCCACCCACAAGCACTATGTAACTTGATAGCATGATAAAAATTTTATTCTTATAAAAAAATAAATAAATAAAATTCTCAAACTGAGTTGATATGCAAAAGTTACAACCTTTGGATGTTCTTCAATTACATCACAACATGCCATCGGGTGACAACATGCTACCAAGTAGCAACATGATGCATGCAAGGGTATCATTGTGATGAGAATTATCATTATAACAATTTATATCATGTTATCAAGCTATAACATGCTATTGAGTGACAACATCATGATGTTTTTGGGTGATAGCACCATGATGTAGTCAAGTGGCACCAAATGCCAACTTTCTAAGGATGTAACTTTTGTATACAAACTCAGATTGAGATAAATTATTAAAAAAACATATATCTCTTTGATATGAATTAAAAATTAGTAATATTAATGTTTATAAAATATTTTGACTCATTTTTATTTATCACACAACCTATCTATTAGGTGGCCTCAATATTCAACATAGAAATGAGGTAAAAGATGAGACATGGATGGTAACCCTTGTGAACATATGTACTATATAAGGTGAATCATATGGATGATCCCATAATTATAATAAATTATTGGTGAGATGACCCCTAAAAAAATTTACATCCCAAAAATTTAGGCGAATGTGTCATATGTACTACTACCAAAAAATTACCAAATAAAATTTACTAAAAAGTGAATATTTATGAATAAATGAATATTCACCACTAAAATTTACCCTAATTCTCAAATAATGTTTAACATCCTACATATGTATTAATAATATATCATGATGCCTTATTTGGCTAAGTAGGTTCTAGAAATGGTCTAGTTACTAACTAGATCTATAAGTCCTACCTCTATAGGCTCACCTTGAGAATCTCATGAGTGATGAAATACCTCATATAACTACTCAAGTAAACTAATACATCTTATTATGTCTCTATGTATCCATCTCACTATAACATGATGCTCAAACCTTCTCACTGGGACTTTACAAGTTATGACTAGTGCTATGACTAAGCTTCTCAAGCACTTGAAGCTTGAAAATTGATCTTGAAGCACTATTTGATACTTCTACACCTTGTTCACATTTATTAAATTCTCCTCAAAAAATTTCATACCTATGTACATACCTCTTCACATACCTCTTCATGCTTACCATGCACATGCTTATTCATGACATGACTATGCTTAGTCTACTTAAGCACTTGCCTTCAAAGATCTACCTTATGACACTTATGATGGATTTTACACCTAACACTCAATCCCATATATTCCAAACAAATTATCACATTCCTAAGCTTACTCAATTCACCATGCTACCTATACATACCTTCTCATAAGGTCTATACAAGGCTTTACAAGACACCTTGATGCCTTGACCTATTCCTTCCATGTCATGACCTTAACACACTTTAACATTGATGACATCAGATTGAAATCAATGACAACACTATGCTAATAATAAAATGAGTTATTTTATGTAAAATACCTTGATGACTATGTTTTATTCTTGATTCAAATACAAAAATCACTATGTTATTCTAATTTCCATATGGCTATGTATTAATAAATAATGAATAACTTAGGGACTTTGTTTTTATATTTTGGTTACATTTGGGTTTTTAACATAATTTGTTTTCTTTGTGTGGATATTATATTATTGTGTTTCATTTGATTTTAATTCAAAAATGGCTATGAGATACTATTTTTTAATGAATGTGTATGTTATTGAATGAAATGACTGAGAAATGGTCTAAAACTTAACTTGGGTTAAACATTCAACTATGTATGAATGATTATTGGTTGACTATGTGTAAAGTTAGTTGATTACCCATATAGGTGGATTGAGATTATTTTTTATGGGATATATATGAGTTTTGTATTATTTTATGATCACGGGTTTGGTATACATAAAATGACCAAGTTAATAAAAACTTTAGGTCTAGTTTGTATAAAAAGATTGAGTTAAACCACATGTTTAGTTTGTATAAAATGGATGAGTTATTATTTGTGATAAGTTTCTATGAATATAGTTTTTTTTCTAGTATTTATGATGGTTATATGATGAGTAACCAAGGCAAGGATATATATTATTAGTTAAATTTTTTCTTTGTGTCAATTGGCTATGTGTAATATAGTTAGATGAATGATTTAATGATGCTTGACTTTTAGTTTTAGATGTACAAACCAACCTGGGTTTAAACATTTGTAAAGTATTTAAAGTTAAATTATTTTTTGGACATGGATGTTTAATTTAGGGGCTAAAATTGTTTTTAGTTATCTCAATGATATTATGTACCATATGGTACAAAGTATAATATTTCACATTCTATGTTGGTGTTTGAAGTAATTTAATTGGGTTTTAGGTGTTGTGTGGTGTTAATGTTAATTATGTTTTGTTTTCAAATTTATTTAATTTTTCTCAATCTTTTTTATTTGATTAGGTAAAATTAATAGGTTTTATAAATATTTGTAACTTGAGTATACTAAGTGTGATAAAATAGATAAACCCCCATAGGTTGAGAAATAAATTATGGAATTACCAAAATAACAAACTATCAAACATAGTAGAGGACAAGATAAGGAAATTAAAAATGAATTTACTCAGAGAAATTGGAATTTTGAATGCCTAAGCCTCTTTCAATAGACTGGAAGAATAAAAAATAAAATAATTTAAAGAATTGTTATTTCTTGTTATGTTATCTATAGTATTAATATTTTAAGGAGACACCAAATAATCAAGGGATTGTGTGCCAACATTTTATGGTTTGACATCACCTATAGTAATAGTGGCATTGACAAATATTGTTGTAGAGGTTGTTACTATAGTTTTCTCAATTGAGACCTTTGTATTAAGTCCATATGTGGGAATTATATCAATAATTGAAATAATTGTGTTCTCCTTAAGAATGGGTTACCTTATTTTCTATTTCGTATACATTGGTGTGATCTTAGGCATTTTCTCTATTTATTTCTTTAGAACATGAAATGGAGATCTAAGAGGTGTAGCTGGTGATGTAAGTTAATGAGTTAGAACTTATTATCTAGACTTTACCTCTAAATCCATATAATTTTCTTATTTATTCTCTTTAGATATCATCTTTGTCTCAATTTATTCAACTTATTATTATTCTAATTTTTATTCTTCATATATTTTAGTTCCTCCTAACTCAGTTTCTTCCGACTCAACTTTTTCCTCCTCTTCTTTAGTTTCCTCATATTCCTCCATTGATTTTATCTCCTTAGTATTCACCTTATTCTCTTCATAAATATGTAGTAATGTAAAAAATAAACCTTTAAAATTCATTTATTCATCTTTTAAAACCTTGGGAGACATAATACAAGTCTCAATTTTCCTTTGATATGTCACTAATGGTGACTCAATAGGAGTAAGAGTTGGTGTTAAAGTGAATGGAGTGGAAGATAAAGGCAATGTAGTAGTGGATAGTGGATGAGTTGGAGGGGTAATGGAAATGGTTATGGGAGTATTTATGGTATGAACTTGTAAAAAGGGAGGAATAATATCATGAAATAAAACATGAGAGATTTACATATTGTACTAATGTCAATGGAGGTAGGGATTTCAAGGAAAGTTTTCTCTCTAGCCTTTGGAAGCTATAGATTATTCTAAATATGCTAAAAGTTGAGAATAATTGCTATTTAAAGGTGTGGGGACACCTATGGAGATTTTAGATATGAATTATGGGCTTGTCTCACCAAATTATCCTTCTTATTCAACAATTTGAGTCCCTAGTTTTGCTTCTAGTTGAGGAAGAAGCCCATGGAATGGTGTTGAAGTCCATTCCTCACTATCTATTATTTTCAAATCTTCCTTTATGATAGTAAGATAATACTATATATTTTGGGAAACTATCATGGACATGCCAACATTATATATATTTATATCCACCTCACTACCATCTTCAACATTTAGAAATATGGAATCATGATTATATCACTAATGGCCATAAAAGAATTTATCTTTCTTCACATACTTATTAAGGTGATCCATAACCTTCTTTATAGGATCTTAGTATCTAAATGGTGCCTGGTTAAATTCATAATATTTTATAATTTTAATCATATAACTATGGTTTTCCAATTTAGTTAAATGTATGCAATCTATGTTGAGAGGGTTTGGATGTAACCTTCCTTATTTAACACCCCTCGGTTCAATTTCCACACTATCAAACAATTTCAAAATATTTTATTGTTCAAGCACCTTGGATGGGACATTATGTGTTATATATAGTAATTTTCACCTAATAATCTCAATTTTTATTATAGTGTAGTTAGGGTAATAGTAGTAATCACCCATTTTCCCCTTATTTCTAATATTTTTTGATAATTTAGGCATGTTATTCCCAAAAATATCCCTCTATGCCATAGGATAAAATATATATATGATCCTCTATATTTTCCTCCTAAACTTGTATATGTGAATATTATTGAATTCATCACATACCCTTTTCATTGGGTACTATGTGGATGGTTATCAGGGTTCTACAAAATATGGATGCATTGTAGCAATGATGGAATATACCAAGTATGACATCATGTAAAATTTTCCATTTGGTATATTTCTTAAGTTTTGTTGGGACAAACATACCCCCATTAATTATAAAATTTTTGACCCTTAAGAAGTCTTTATATCAAAGTTTTGAAGCATCTAAACATTAACAAAATTTGAAGATCATCCACTATATTAAAACACATGATTGTGTGATTTAATATTCCTATTTTAGACTAACCATACTAATGATTTCCATTTTTACATTGCCTAACTTAGCCTAGGTCATTAATACTAAGGCACCAATAATCATCTTGACCTTAGCCTTAATATTTTATGCAAAGTGCTTTTATTTATGTCCTCAAGTCTAATAATTATCTCCTTCACTCTTTACAATATCTTATGATCAATGTTTATTCACTGCATTTGATCTAATAGAGAATCCTAGCTGAAAGGATTTAAATTAAACAAAATATACCATGATAGATCAATGGTAATCACTCACTCACTATATTTGATCCAATGGTGCGATGCGTGAGAGAAAAAGTCAAAAGGAGCATGAGGCCCTGAGGGATGGACACGTGGTGGTTTGATGATCAAATAGAAGTAGGAAAAGGGACCCACCTAATAAAGGTATCCAATAAAGTAACAAACCCAACCATGTGGATAAATGTCTATTGTTAGCCCACTATATTTAAATCCAATGGTACGAGGCCCATATGGAATTTTCAAAGGCATCCCAAGCTCCTGATAATGATGCATTATATTTTCATTTAAACCAAAAGTAGCCAAGAAATAAATGATAATAAATCACTCAAAGGACTTAATAAAATGACACAAAAGGCTCAATGAATTTTCAAAACTCTATAGGCTCAACACATGGCTAGTGCTCGATGTGGGTGATAACTGACAAAAGAATATGTAGCACAAGAAGGATTTATGAGAATGCCAAGTGTCATGACCACAAACCAAGAGATCAATGGGCCAATAAAAAGATAAGTACTTAGATTTAAATAGAGGAATCATGTTAAGCCTAGGATTTTTATCCTATGACATGAAATAAAATAAGATTTTAAAAGTCAATGGCTAGTATTTGAATGGCAATTATGAAAATTTATGCAAAAAGCCTAGAATGATGTAACATGGACTCCACATTAGAATAAAAGGATAAAATCAAAGATATTTTGAACTTGAAGACATGAGTGTATAAATAAAAAGGGTCTCCATCAAATCTAAAGCACATATGAAGTTAAATCCTAGATATCTCCTACCATTAAATCTTGAAACCCTAAACCCTCTATAAAGAAAACCCAAATTATTTCAATTGGTTATAGTTTAATTAAGATAGCATAATTATTCTCCTAATAATAATGTATATAATAAGAACACTTAGAAATAAAGTGTGAAAAATTAAATAATATAAGATATGGTTGATAGAAAATAATAATTGAAGATGGAGGTTGAGCTTTACCTGACCTCTGATAGTGAGGGGAGGATTTTCAAAGATATAGAGTTGGACTTGGTAGCCCTGAATGTCTATGAAGGAAGAAAATAGTATAAATTGTTCTTCATGTTGGGTGAATTACATCCTATCTCCAAAGAAGAAATGAGAAATACCATAATCAATCAAAGGTAAAATAATCGAGTTATAATTGAAATGGCTAGTGTTCATCATGCCATGGTAAAACTAGAGGTAATGCACTACATTGATGTCCTTGCACCCATATTTATTAATTTTAGGATAGATGGGGAATAGATAATTTGGGAGGTTAGTTATGAAATTGTGAAGTAAATATCTCCTATGGTATTTAAAACCTATTATAATCTCCCCTTACCCAATCTCAACCTCCCAGACATGAGGAACTAGGATAACACCCAAGACCTTGATTTAGTCCTTGTACCCTAGTTAATCTAAGGACCCCATGTCTTTAAAACCCTAGATGGAATGATTACCATTATCTAATTAAATGAATGAATTAGAATAACCATGACCCTAATAAATCAATACTTTGGTGCCCCTTCCACCACATAAGTAAACAAAGTTTAGGTGTCTTATATCTACTTCATGATAAAAGAGAAATTGATCCCTCCAGTAGGAGAATTAATTAGCTTTTTATGGGCTTAGAAATTCATATCCATCAAAATATGGACCTATAAGTAATTATATATGATGTGTTATCTATTATATTCCCTTCTAGCCTTTGTATCATTCCCTAACATTAAGAACTAGTCCCTTGATGGTAGAACCACAATTTATCACCACTATTCCAAATTATACATATTCAAGTATAGGAATCATATGTAATTCATCTATGATTGTGTTTCCTAGCCATATATGAAGCCATCATAATATTTATTATTCCAATATTGCATCCCCTTATCAAAAGACAAATATAAACCATGAGATATGTATGGTATTATCTAGACTATACTATCATTACGATAGAGGGGATCCTTACCCAACCTTACAAGCTACTATTCCATCTCCCCAATAAGCTTGTTGAGAAATAAATTGCCTTCCAAATCATGCATGGTGTAGATAAGGTATGCAAAGAGAAGAGGAAAGGCCAAATCCACCCCTCCCATTAGATATGGGGAAGATTGTGATCAAGTATTTGAAGTAGTTAGAAATCATGATAAAACATTGGAGTTATTTTGATTTCCAATTGGATGATATTAGAATGTGGGACCTTAGGGGTAGGGTGGTTAACCATATTAAGGAGAGAAAGATCCCTAAGATTTAATATTAAAATAAGTTAGGTGTTAGTGATGACATCTATATTAGAGTAAATAATTTTGAATAAGTTCTCTCCTAAATCAAAAGCTACAATATCAAGCTAGAGCATAGATTTATCAAGGATATAAATATTGTAGGGAAATATGGTAATTGCATCCCTTTCAATATAATTTATTTCTTGGTCCATCTAGACCACTCATGAGGAGCCATCTAATTAAGGGCATCCATTTGAACCTTAACCCTACTAGTAGAAACCTCAAGCTGAACAACCTCAAGACAAACAGCCTCAAGATGGAATGGATAAAGGAAAGGAGAAATTTGGAGAACCAATATTGGAACATGGACTTAGGGTAGGTCCCTCACCTATATAATTACCACAAAGGATACCTTATCCTATGGAATTTTTTGACATGATAGCTCTTGACCTAGAAGAGACATTATAAGGTGTTCTCATTGATATAGAAGCATCATATGGCTCCGATAGAGAAGGGGATCCCTCTAAAGAACTATGGAAGGAGTTAGTTCCATTGGAAAAGGAGAAAATGAAAGAAAATATGGACATGGTTCTAATGACTCCAAAAAAGAAGCCTAGGTTGGCCTTTACTCACCCTACCAATGAAGTCAACCTCTTCAATGATGAGAATCCAATCTATGGACCACTCATCCCTCACTAGTTCATCTATGGGAAGTTACAGAAGATCCCATTCCTTTCTCATTCATGGGCCTTGACATAGCTTGGCTTGAAAATAAATGACAACATCAAACCATGGATCAAGGATATAGTGGAAAATCAAGAAGAGAGAAGATTACAAATTTGACATATTTAGAGGGGATAGAAAATTGACACCCCAAGATCCTCTTATAGTGCAAGTATGGGGGTGCCTAATCCCCCAAATTTCAAGAGGATAGATATTAAAGCCCAATTCAACCTAGACATGGCAAGAGTAGAAAGAATCACCATAAAGACAACCATGGTTGGTCAAGAAGAGTTCACCTTTCAAAAGGTGGAACCATTCACAAGGTAACCTTTGTTGGAGGACAACAACTTGGAGAGGCTCCCATCCATGAGGAAGATGTGGAAAATGTAATTGAGGCTCAATATCAATAGGCTAGGGCTCGTGTCTAGGGATTAGTACAAATAATTAAGAACCTAAAGAAGGAGAAAGAGAATTTTCAAAATCAAGCAATTTTATTAGTGCTAAATTCCATGATTAATGCTTAAGGAGTCTTTCTATGACATGTTCAAAGCACTAATGTATATGAGATTGAGGTGGAATGCACTACAAAATTAGGACACCTTATCCAAGGGGGTGGTTAATCAATGGTAGTCTTTTGAGGATAAGATTTCCCAACTTCTTACTATTCAATCTAAGAAGCAAATACAAAATTTTAAATCCATTTACATGGGGCACCTAAGTGCCATTTTAGGAATTATTGTAGAAAAGGTATAAGCCTTAAGTGATTGTCATACAAAAATTGAGGAACTTATTAAGGAAGAGAAAGAGCTCATGGTTATAATTGAGAGGCTCTTGGGAGCTATGCTTGAAGATCCTACATAGCCCATTGTCGTGGGAATTATTAGAGATGAAGAATTTCAGCACAGAGTCACTTTAGTGACTCAAGAAATCAAAGGCAAAAGTCAAGGACAATCAGGAAAGATAATAGGATAATATTAGACAAGATATTTAGTACAAGGGAGAGGATTAATGAATCTAGAAGCATTAATTAATATTTGGCTAAGAATGATAAGGATTTAGATGAGCTAGCTGATCAAAAGGAGGAGCATATCACATGGCCTATCATAGATTTAGGCCTGTTGGATGAATAACATGAGAAAGCTATGGGCATCCTTTAATGATAAAGGGCCCCACCTCTAATGTCTTACTTATGTTTTAACTAAGAGGTGGCATATTATTTTGTAAAGACACATGCTAGTTTGTTAGTGTGACTACCTCTAGGTCAACATGATAGTAAAATACATGTGTATCATAGATTATTACAAAGACAACTTTATTTATCTTTGTAAACCTATATTTTTAGACTAACTGGTATACTACTTAGATCTTGTATAAAGGAATGTATTACCATTTGTAAGAGAGGGATACTTTGAGTGATTTTTTAAAATTTTAAGTAATTAATATAGAAGATCAAGGAATTCTACAAGAATTATTTGGGTTGATGTGCTTGAATTGCTAATTTTCTCAATTGCTTGTCTAAGTTTGAAGATGAATAGTTACTAAGAATACTAAGTTAGATAATTAAGTATAGGGTTTCTAACTTGTATGGTGCTAGGTTAGTTGAATGAGATTAAGTCTACTTCATTTTATTCTCTCTACAACAAATATGTGCATTAGTTTTAGATTAAGGTAAAAACAAGTTTTGAAAGGACCCCAAAACCCTTTACATCAAAAAAGAGATAAACCATAAAGCACAACCGAGTTTCAAAAAAGGAACCCAAAACTGAAATAAACCAAACCAGGTTAAACAGGAACTTGAAAACATCAGAGAAGACCTGATGTAACAATAGACACAACACACAACGGACCGTCAATAGACAGGATCTGCATCCTACAACCTCCCATACAAAAGAATTTATAAAAATAATTTATTTTTTACATGACCGAAGATTCATATCTAGAGGGGGGACCAAAGGCTTAGACTTCTTCCTTTTAACAGCTATCCATCCATCCTCTACCTTTGCTGCCTCAATCATCTGTATCTCAGAAGACAATGATCCATGAAACCCAGGGGACACAGATGATTCAGCAACATCCTTTTGAAAACCAACCACATTCTGGCTCTTAGGTAATTCCTCCACAACAGGGGGAGAGACCAAAGCCTCCTCAACACCAGGCTTAGAATGATCATTATTCCCAGTCTCCACAGGACCATCTCTGGTATCTTCCACCCATGAATCCTCCTCAATCATTGGTTCTGAATGGATACTATCTTCATTCTCAGAATTAGCCTGATCTTCCATTGGTTGTTTAACCACATAATGTTCAAAAGAAGCCTCAGACCACAAGGAAGGTGGTTGTCTGGACTTTGATTTCCTAGTGATACAATGAGTAGTAGTATGACCCATCAAGTGACACTTTCTACACCAAAAAGGTACGCCCTCAAAATCCAACATTTGTGTCCAAGTACCCCTTGGGGAGTCTAGACAAATCACCTCTAGTAGGCCCTTAGAAACATCCACCTCAACCATTAAGCGTGCATAGGTTGAATGGTAACTATTCAAAGTATCCACAAATAAAAAGTCTCCTATAGCATTCCTGATTGTTTTAAAAACTGATTCATGCCAAACTTGAAAATTAGTTAATTAGATGTGGTGTAAAAGTTTAAAATTAAATCCAAATCTTACTTGTATTATCATCTTATCTTCATAATTAGGCCTAGTTTATAGTGAAACATGAGCTTAGGCTTCCTTACACTATCTTTGGGTTAAGATCATGCTTGGAAATTCTTGAAACTATGTCAATATGTTCATAATAAAATATGAACAATCACCATTTATTTCTTTCTCTACCCTTGCCTTTTGATATTTCTTTAAATAATTTAGTTTAGTATAAAACATTGTTCATAGCCATTTGATTTAGTTAGTAGTTCAAATCTAGATCAATTTTCCAAGATTAATACCAAGATTCTTAATGAAAGGTATCAAGATGGTTCCCAACCATCAAACTTTATAAATATTATGGCATAGTCTACATTTTTTTGTTGTTATTTCACCATAGGTATCCTAATTGCCAAATGCCTATAACTCATGACCTAAATATTTTATATTATAAAATGAGAAGTGTTATTTAAACACTAAGAGCACATGTGGTACATTTATAATCCTCAACAGGAGGAGATTAACTAGCAATAAAAGGAGGGCTTCTTTGGAGGAGATCTAATCCAAAGATGCAAAAGTCACATATCTCAACCATCTACCATAAATTTAGGGGTATTTAGGTAGATTTTAGTTCTTTAAAATAAGGATTCATTAATATAGAGTATATTAATGAAATTGGACACATATTTAACAAGTTTAATTAAATGTTCACATCCTTTATGGTTCTTCATACACCCCTTATATAATAAATCCCCACATTCAAACTTAACCCCCTTTTTATCATGAAAATTTAACATGATATATTATATCTCACGTAGTATTTTCAAATATCACATTGGAGTTGCCTAGGATTAGTATAAGATCATATTAAGAGACTCAATAACCTTTGTTTAAACTTGAAGAACACAAAAAATTAGGCAGGACAAAGGTAGACCTAGGAAATCCAAATCCCTTCGAACATCACCTAGTCAAGGTATACTTAATTTTAAACTTTATACAATAATGGATTAGCTAGGTGATTCTTTAATTAATGTGCCTAGGGTGATCCATGACCTCCCACATAATATAGAGAGATACTTGCCCACATTTAGCCCCATAGGTATAATAACTATAGAACATATACATTCTTTCAAGGCTACTTTAATACTACTTAATGTTGTGCATGAAGATGTAACATGTAGTTTATTCCATTTTACATTTAAGGATGATAATTATGAATGGTTTTTAAACTTACCTACTAACTATATCACTAGTTGGGATGATTTTAATAATGTCTTCATAGTTTAGTTTGGTAAAATTATTAGTCATTGCATCATCTGCCATCAATTTACAACCATTAAAAGCGATGATAATGAGACTATTAGGTACTTTAATGCTAGGTTTAAAAAGGTGTTTATCAAAACCATAGATCAATATAATCTAGATGAGATCCTAGATCTAACCATCTATAATGATGTAGTAGATCATATTACCTTAGTGTTCATAAAAAGATCTATACCAGTCATAGCCTCACTGGCCAAGGCCTATTCCAAAGTAGTAACTATAAATGATTAGATGCAAACCCTAGTAAAAATTTCCTATTATATGACAAATTTAAACCCCCACGTGTTAGTGATGATATTATTTCCAAATAATAACCAAAATATTCCTACTGAATCAACATTCAAACCTCACTTAGTTGCCTTTGAGTCATGATGACGATAATCAAAGCTTAGGATTCTTGAATCATCCCACCAATAATGGATTCAAAATAAGAGATCAAAGTGGATTAGTACCATCTTCTAATATTATAAATAACTAGGTGAAAAATTTTGAGACCCCTAAAAGTGAAAATGAATCCATCCCAAAAATGGTCTAGAAATTAAGTACTAATTTTCTTTAGTTACAAAATCAAGTGGGGAATACCACTGAGAGTTCAGGAAGAAACTTCTCATTTCAAAGATATAACAGACCAAGTCATAGATTTTAGAATGATATCTTCCACAATAATATAAATAATGACCCCTTAGAAAATAAAATAATAGACATCAACCACATAGATATTGCATTACCTCACTACTGTAGGGTGCATTGCATGACCAAACATGGGGAGATTGATTGCATAGAATTTTGAAAACCTTTTGAAGAATTCCAAAAGGAGTTTGATAAATTTTAAGTAGTTCCTAATAAGGAAAATAATGTGAATTTACCTAGCCCTAAACCTTCTAACTAAGACTTCATGGTAAAAACCTTTGATTTCCCCTTTCAAGAGGAAAATGAGCTAGATGATATCCCTGAAGAAATCCATGCATTTCAATAGTTACTAAATAAGACTTACCCACTAAGGAACAAAGAGAAAAGGCAACCCTTGACTACCTCAACCCGCCCTCCCAAATAACTTTGTAACTCCCTTAGATACCTCTTCAAGTAATAATCTTGATGCCGCTAGAGGAAACATTCTTAAGCACAACTCTAAAGTCCCTAGTCCTTCCAAAACTAGTTACAACATAGTTGAGGACATTTAGAAAATAAAGGCTAACATCACCTTGTATGAGTTAACATAGATCATAGAGAAAAGATATTTATTTTTGGAGTCCTTAAAATTTAGTAAACCTCCTAAAATTGGTCATGTTAGTGTAATGGTGTATAAGGCCAAACCTAAATCCCCCTTTTGTTGCTCATAGTTAGGATGTTTGGTAAAAACTTACACAATTTCTTGTTAGACTCAAGTGCCTCTACAAATATCATGCTTTCTATCATATATAAATAACATGTCCTAACCCATGTCAAGTTTGATAGGATTGTCACCTAGTTATACAATTTAATAGTAAAAGTAATTGGAGAACTCCTAAACATCCACATGTAGATGCCTTTGAGCCTAGGGTACAATAATTCATTGACATTTAGGTGGTTGACATGACAGATGCATATGGTATCTTGTTAAGTAGGGAGTGGACCAAGGCCTTAAATTGGTATATGTCTAATCACTATTCCTAGTTATGGATACCTTCGAAAGGAGTCCCAAAGCAAATTAGAGTTAAGAGGGAACCAAGAATGAAATATATGATAATGGTGTACAATGTTTTAAATGAGAGTCAATAAAATTGACTTAGAAATAAGAGTTTACACTCTAGAATCTGATAGGTTAAATGATCCTAAAGACATGGATCTTCCTCTTGGGTTATGGAAATTACATCTTGATGGTGCTAGATGCAAGGCTAGATCAGGTGTCAGAATTGTCTAAACTAATTCCACCAAAAAAATGTACCATACCTCTTACAAAATATAAATCCCCTACACCAATAACCTTGTTAAATATGAAGCTCTCATCCTTGGTTTACAATTTTATAACAAGAATAAAGCTAAGGAACTACTAGTTGTTGGTGACTCTGAACTAGTGGTCAACCAAGTCAAGAGTAGGTACCAATGTAAAATCTCATACCTCAAAAAGTATAAGTTTGGAGTTTGGGGCTTATTTTCACCTTTTGATGCTTTCAACATCACCTCCATTCCTAAGGAAGAAAACCAAGTTGTGGATGAGTTGGCATCCACTATAGTAAATTTCATACCCAATCTAGACTCTCTTAATTTTAGTATTAAAGTGGTCCCATGTCTATTAGTGCCTAATAATGTTAATCATTTCTAAGTCTTTAATGATGACCAATAGATATTACATTTCTTGGCCAATTTTGGTGCATTTGAGGCCCATGTCATTGATGAAGCTAATGAAAATACAACTGGAGGGAACAAGTTTTATAGCAAGGTCATTCAACTGAATGACAACAAAATCCCTAAGGGGATGATTACTCTAGAAAGACTGTTTAATCAAGAAAAACTAGTTGACATTTCCAAAATTCCTAAGGTGAATGGAAAATATTGAAATACTATGAATCTTAGGATCTAAGATTAACCCCAATGGTGAATGTTGGAAAGGCTTATACAAATTTTGAAAATGAGAAATCCAAAGAAATCCTTACCAAGTACAAGGATGTTATAACATGGTCTGATGATGACCTAAACATCTTTGATCCAAGAGTCATTACCCATACCATATCCCTTAAAGAAAGTTGCAAACCTTTTAGATAGAAGAAATGACCAGTAAACCCAATGCTAGAGCCTATGATATTCAATTAGGTCAAAAGGTTATTGGATGTTAGGATAGTCTTTCTTATCAGACATTGAACTTGGGTGGCCAATTTAGTGGCAGTTAAGAAGAAGAATGGAGAGATTAGGATCTATATTGACTTAAAAAATTTAAATAGAGAATTAAAAAAGGGAATTTATTCTCTTTGTTCTCTTGATCATATAATTCAAACTCTTTTAGGTTCAACTATGATGTCCTTCCTAAATGGCTTTTCAAGATATAATGAATTACTGGTTGATAGAGAAGACATGATGAAGATGACCTTCACAACAAAGTGGGGAAAATTTACTTACAAGAGGATTCCCTTTAGACTAATCAACATAGGAGCTACCTTCTAAAGAGCCATGGACCATGCCTTCCATGGTATAATTGGTAAATGCATTATCATTTATATGGATGATCTAATAGTTTTCTCTAAAAATAGGGAAGATGACTTAATGCACTTATAGCAACTTTTAAAAAGATGTAAAAGGTATGGCATTTCCTTAAACCCTAAGAAAATCATATTATATGTAACTAAAGGTAAACTATTAGGACATGTTATAACTAAAGATGGCATCTCCATAGAA
This sequence comes from Torreya grandis, assembly GCA_037957365.1. Lineage (NCBI taxonomy): Eukaryota > Viridiplantae > Streptophyta > Pinopsida > Cupressales > Taxaceae > Torreya > Torreya grandis. The sequence goes on along the minus strand of JARHVA010006614.1, from coordinate 408,347 downwards.
CTTGAAAGGGTGGACATATCTAGAATTAAAATCCCTAATAGTAGGAAGGAACTAAAATCATTTTTTTGAAAAATAAATCTTGTAAGGAAGTTCAATTTTGGTTTACCAAAAATTGTCAAGCCATTAAATGGCATGATTAGGAAGGATGCCAAGGTAATTTGGAATGAAGAATCCCATAAGGCATTCAATAACATCAAAGAAGCCATTGGCTAAGACCCAGTGCTTATATTTCTTTAAAGATTTATACCTTCAATCTTTTGCATCTAACCACACTATGGCTATTGTATTGACTAAAAAAAGTTAAAGGGTGTGACCACCCAATAGCCTTCATGAGTAATAATTTTAATTTTTTTTAACTAAACTATTGAATGATTGATAATCAAACATATGCACTAGTAAAGGTAGTAAAGAAGTTTAGGCACTACATTCTTAGAAATAAGGTGTATGATATTCTACCTAACCTTACCACTAAGATCATGTTGATTCAAAACGATATAGGGGAATGTAGAGGTATGTGGATGTTAGTTTTTTAGGAATATGACTTGTAGATGAAAGTATCTAATATGGTAAGGTGCCAAGGTTTGATTCAAATGATTGATAATACTAGCCTTAGGCTAAGTATCATGCAAGTAGGCCAACATAGTTTTTAATAAAATGAATGGTATGATTCAATCATACACTTTATAATAAATGTAACTTGTCATATAGGTATATCCAAGGAGAAAAAGAGAGACTTGAGGCTCAAGGTATCCCACTACTTGATCTAGGATGGAATTTTGTACATAAGGAATCTTCTTAAGATGTGTTTCATAATGAAAATCCACCAAAATTATGGCCATATTTTATGAAAATATAGGTAGTGTACATCCATTAATAATAATTATAGCTCATAAAATTTGAAGGGTTGGTTAGTATTGGCCTACTATCTTCAAGGATACTCACAAGCATGTGAGAGAATGTCACTCATGTCAAATATTTATTACCAAAGAGCCAAAGGTAGTTATGCCTCTACAACCAGTCATGGTTGACAAACCATTTGCATAATGGGGTCTAGACTTTGTTGGAGTAATCAACCCAAACTCATCTCAAGGTCAAAAATATGTCTTGACTGCCAATGATTATTACACTAGATCGATTGAGGTAGTGGCCACCAAGTAATGTAGGATGGAAGAAGTGCTTAGTTTCCTAGAGGATAATATATATAATAGATTTGGGACCCTAGTCACTTTAGTATACGATAATGGATCTACATTAATTTCAATTGAGATGACTAAATGGGATTATGACAATGGTATTACGCTTTGGTTTGCATTTAATCACTATCCCCAAGGGAATGGTGTTTATGAATCTACAAATAAAAGCCTAATGAAGGTAAACAAGAAGTCTATAGAAGATAATCATAGAAATTAGCATAAACTTCTTAAATTTTCACTCTGGGCTAATATAATAAGGATCAAGAAAGCCTTGAAGGCTTCACCTTTTCTGATGGTGTATGGGTAGGAACCCATTTTTCCCATCACTCTTAAATTTCTTGCATATAAATTTATGTAAGAATACATGGAAGATAGTCGAGAACATGCCACCTCTAGGTTATTCAACATCATTTATATGGAATATGATAGATAAAAGGCTTTTTATGACTTTAGTAGACACCAAGCCATGGTGAAGATATGGATTGACAAAATGTATAAATTCAAAGTGTTCAAGTAGGGAGACTTAGTTCTCCATTAGGACAAGGCATTTGAACTCAAAGGTAAGCATGGAAAATTCACACCCCTATGGATCGGCCCATACTAAATTATAGAGACACTATGGAATAACACCTTTAAGATTAAATATTTACAAGGGGCATAGTTCATATTTCCTACTAATGGGTAATACATCAAGCACTACTTCTCTGCCACCCTTCTTGGGGTCTTCATGGAGTAAGATGTAAAGTGATTAGGTTAGAGTAGGTAAGTTAGTTTATTTTCATAATCTTTCCTTTCTTATCCCTAGTTTGTATATATGTTTTTTTATATTTGTTTGGTTTCCTTATTTTTGTTTCTTCCTTCTATTGTGTGTTGCTTATTTGCTTGTTGTCCTTGATTTCAAGATGTCTTTGGAGACATCCTTGGTTCTAGAAGTTATAAAACGTACTAAAGATGTGACCTAATTCTAAATGAAGGTATGAACCCCATATGAAGGTAACCATGGTCCTAAAACCTAGCATTATGTTATAGCTTAGAGGAATTGAGTATTGACAGGTGGAAAGAAAGCCATTCCATGAGACCTAAGTCATGACCTTATATCCATGATGGTTTTAAGAATATTTGCACTCAAGGATTGAAGATGTAAATTATCAATAGCATACCATTAGCTATCACTTAATCAACATCCTTGCCTAAGACAAGAGTTTTATCCCTAATTGATCCTCCCAAAATCAAATATTTGACCAAATCCTAAACTTGGCTATCTTGCTTCCCAACCTTATTGAAAGTGTAAAGATATAAAATATAAAAAAAGGAATAAGAATAAGAATACAAGGCAAAAAAATGAAGCTTTCATAAAAAGGTGATTCAAGCAACCTCCATCAAAGCTATGGATGCCTAGATGGAAATGCAGCAAGGCCATGAGTGGAGCCAAAAGTATCTCTATTGAGGCTATGGATGCCTAGCTAATAGTAGAGTAATGCCCAAGCCCTCCCCAAGAAAAACCAAGAATCATGACAAAATTTTAGTGTACCCTAGGTCAGTATAATTGATTAATGGCTGGAGATTAAGGATTGCTTCTTAAATCCTATGGAAAATATTAAGTGGAATCAAAGGACACACATAACTTAGGTATGTCTTTATGTTTGACCTTAAATTTGCAAGTTCAAGGTTTGTTTTGATCACAATTGGATCTAGATGTTAGTTTCTTTGATCGAGTGTAATGATGACCTTAATGTTTATCTAAACCCAAAGTCTACAAGTTCTAATATATTGCTATGTTTCCACCCAAAAGTCACCATATGTTGGGACCAACATACCCCTATTCATTCTAAACATTAGGACACTTGAGAAGTCATTATATCTGAGTTTTGAGGCATCTAAACATTGAATTATTTAATTGAAATTGAAGATCATCCAATTTATTAAGAAACATGCTTGTGTGATTTAATTTTCATATTTTAGACTAACCATACTAATGATTTATGCAAGTCATTTTATAGATTCCCTAGAGGATTTAGGATTCTGTATTCAAAAACCTTGGGTGGCCCTAGATTTGATTTCAAATGTTGCAGGGAGCCAAGTTGGTAGGAACTAATTAAAAAGAAGATAAACAAGGGGTTTTTGTGGGTTCAAGTCATGTTTTCATAACATAACTCTAACTCTTTTTTATTTTCTTTCCCTTTTATTTTCCTATGTTCTTTGGGTCTAATTTTATATAATTACATGAGCTCCCTTTTTAAATTGCCTAACTTAACCTAATTAATTAATACCAAGGCCCTGATAGTCATCTTGACCTTATCCTTAATACCTTATGTTAAGTGTCTCTATTTATGTCCTTGGGTCTAATAATTAATTCCCTTACTCTTTATAGGATCCTACGATCAATGCTTGTTCACTATATTAGATTGGATAGAGAATCCTTGATAAAAGAATTTGACTTAAATAATGTGCACCATGATAGATCAATGGTAATCTCTCAATCACTATATTTGGTCTAATGGCATGATGCAAGAGAGGAAACTTTAAAATTAGCATGAGGCCTTAAGGGATGGACATGTGGCACTTTGATGATCAAATAGAAATAAGAAAGAGGGACCACCTAATAACGGTGTCCAATTAATGATCAAACCCCCTGACATGGATCAATAACTATCATTAGCCCACTAGATTTAATTCAATGGTGTGAGGCCCATATGGACTTTTCAAAGGCATCCCAAGCTCCCAGTAATGATGCATGACACATTTTCATTTGAACCATGACTAGCCAGGAAATCAATGACAATCACTCACTCACAGGATTTAATCCAATGGTGTGAAAGGCTTGATGACTTTTTAAAACTCTATGAGCTCAAGATGTGGCTAGTACTCAACTAGGGTGACAACTAACAAAAGAATACACATGGGAAGTATATGTGAGAATGCCAAGTGTCATGACCATAAACCAAGAGATCAATAGACTAATAAAAAAAATGACTCAAATTTGGATTGATTAATCACAGTAAGCCTAGGATTTTGATCCTAGGATGTGATATAAAATAATATTAAAAAAATACAATAGCTAGTATTTCAATGACAATTATGAAATTTTCTATAAAAATCCGAGAATGATGCCACATGGACTCCACCTAAGCATAAAAGGATTAAATCAAATATATTCTAAACTTGAAGTCATAAAGGTATAAAGTAAAAGGGTCTCCATCAAATACAAAGAATGTATGAAGTTAAAGCTTGGATATCTCTTACCATCAAAGCTTAGAACCCTAAACCCTATATAAAGAAAACCCATATCAGTTTAATTGGTTATAGTTCATTTAAGATAGCATAATTTTGCTCTTATAAATAAGTGTTATACTAAGAACCCTTTTCAATATAGTGTGAACTATTCAATAACATCATAAATGATTGTTAGAAAGAAATAATTGAAGATGAAGGCTAAGCTTTACCTAACCTCTAATAGTGAAGGAAGGATTTTCAAAGATACAGAGCTGGACTTGGTAGCCCTGAACATCTATCGAGTGAGGAATTGGTCCAAGTTGTTCTTCTTGGTGGATGAACTATAACATATCCCCCAAGAGGAAAGGAGGAATGCCACAATTAATCGAAGGTATAATGACTAAGTTGTAATTCAAATGGTTGGTCTCCACCATGCCATGGTAAAACTAGAGGTAATATACTACATTGATGTCCTTGAACCCATATTTGTTGATTTTAGGATAGATGAGGAATGGATCATTTGCGAGGGTAGTTACAGAAGGGTGGATTAAATCTCTCTTATGGCCTTTTAAATGTATTATAATCTCACCTTACCTAATCTCAACCTCCCAGACATGAGGAAATGGGATAACACCTAAGATATTTATTCAGTATTTGCACCCTAGTTAATATAAGGACCCCATGTCTTAACAACCCTAGATGGCATGATTCTCATTGTTAAATTCAAGTAAGGAATTATAATGGCCATGAACCTCTTGAATCAATATTTTGGTGCCCCTTCCACCACATATGTAAACAAATTTTAGGTGTCCGATATTGACTTCATGATAGAAAATAAATTGACCCCTCTAGTAGTAGACCTAATTAGCTTCTTCTTGGCTAAGCAATTCATAGCCATAAAAATATGAACCTCTAAGCAATTCTTATGATGTCCTATCTATTGGATTCCCTTCTGGCCTTTGTATCCTTGACATTAGGAAATGGTGCTCTAATGGTAGAACTATAATTTATGACCATTATTATAAATTGTACATATTTAAGTATAGGAACCATATGCAATTAATTTGTGATTGTGTTTTCTAGGCCATATATGAAGCCATCAAAGGAGTTATTATGCCAAGATTTCATCCCATTATAAAAATAGAAATAGAAACCATGGGAGATGTATGGTATTATCTAGACTATACTATCATTAAGATAGAGGGGATCCTAACCCAACCTTGTAGGACATCAGTCCATGCCCCCAACAAGCTGGTTGAGTAAGAAATTTCCTCACAAATAATACAAGGTGTAGACAAAGTATGCAAAGAGAAGAGGAAATCCTAAATCCACCCCCTGACATTAGATATTGGGAAGATTGTGATCAAGGATTTGAAGAAATTGGAAATCATGACAACACATAAGAATTATTTTAATTTCCAATTCGATAATCTTAAAAAGTGGGACCCTAAGGGCAGGGTGTTTAACCACATTAAGGAGAGAAAGGTCCCTAAGATTTAATATGAAATAAGTTAGGTGTTACTGATGACATATATATTATAGAAAATAATTTCAAATAAGTACTCTCTTAAATCAAAAGCTATAATATCAAGTGGAGAACAAATTTATCAAGGATAGAAATCCTATAGGGGAGATATGATAGTTGCATCACTTGCAATATAATTTATTTCTTGGTCCATTTAGACCACTCATGAGGAGCCATCTAATCAAGGGAAACCATCTAAACCTCAACCCCACAAGCAAAAACCTCAAGTCAAACAACCTCAAAATAAATAGCCTCAATATAGAATGGGTAAAGGCAAGGAGAAAATTAGGGAACCAAGTTTGGAACATCGACCTGGGGAAGGTCCCTTACCTATATAACTCCCACAAAGGCTACCTTCTTTGATGGAATTTATTGATATGATAGCTCTTAAGCTATAAGAGACATTGGAGGGTGTTCTAATTAATATAACAATAACATATGGCTTAGATAGAAAAGGTATCCCTTTATAGAATCAAGGAAGTAGTTGGTTGTATTGGAAAAGGAGAAAAGGAAAGAAGATCTAGCCTTGGTTCCTATGACTCCAGAAAAGAAGCCTATGTCGACCTTTACTCACCCTACTAGTGAAGTCAGCCTCTTAAGTGATGATAATCTAATTTGTTAACCACTTATCCCTAATTGGTTCATGTATGGGATGTTTTAGAAGATCTCATCCCTTTCTCCTTCATAGGCCTTGACATAGGTTAGCTTGAAAATATATAATAACATCAATGCATGGATCAATGATATAGTAGAAAATTAAGAAGAAAGAAGAATATATATTTGACATATTCAAAGGGGCATAGAAAATTGACACTCCAAGAGCCTCTAGTAGTGAAATTATGGGGGTGATTGAGGCCCTCAAAGTTTATGAGGTTAGAGATTAATGTTTAATTCAAGCCAGACATAGAAGGATTGGAAAGGATCACCATAAGGACAACCATGGTTTTTAAAGAACAATTCACCTTTTAAAAGGTGGAACCAGTCATAGGGCTAAACCCTATTAGAGGAAAACAACTTGGAGAGGTTTCCATCCATGGGGAGGATGTGGAAAGTTTAATTGAGACTTAATCTCAATAGGCTAGGGCTGATGTCTAGGGATTAGTGCAAAGAATTAAAAACCTAAAGAAGGAAAAAGAAAATTTTCCAACTCAAGAAATTCTCTCAGTGCCAGATTCCATGATTAAAATGCCTAAGGAGTCATTCCATGACATGTTCAAAGCACTAAAATCTTTGAAATTGTGGTAACATCCACTATAAAACTAGGCTAGAAATGACAAGGATTTTGATGAGCTTGACAATCAAGAAGAGAAGTGTATCACAAGGCCTACTATAGACTTAGGTCTAGTGGATGAACAAAATGAGTGAGCTATGAGCATCCTTCAACAATAAAGGGATCCACCTCCAATGTCATAATTATGGTTTACCTAAGAGGTGGTATATTCTTTTGTAAAGGCACATGCTATTTTATTAGTGTGATTTCCTTTAGGTTAGCATGATTGTAAAAGACATGTGTATCATAGTTTGTTACAAAGACAACTATCTTTATCTTTGTACACATATTTTTAGACTGACTGGTATACTACCTATCTCTTCTATAAAAGTATGTATTACCATTTATATGAGAGGGCTACTTTAAGTTATTTTGCACCATTTTAAGAAATTAACATAGAAGATTAAGGAATTTTGTAAGAATTATCTGGGTTGATGTGTTTAAATTACTATGTTTCTCAATTTTTTCTCTAAGTTTGAATAGTTTCTACTAATACTAAGATCACTAATTATAGGGTTGCTAACTAATGAGATTGAGATTACTTCATTTTATTTTCTCTGTAACAAATATGTGCATTGGCTATCTAGATGTGGTGTATAACTTTAGAAGTAAATTCAATTCTTACTTGTATTATCATCATGTATTTAGAATTAGACCTGGTTTGTAGTGAAACAAGAGCTTAGGCTACCTTACACTATATGCTAGTTAAGATTATTCTTAGTAATTCTTGAAACTTTGTCAATATGTTCATAATAAAAGATCAACAATCACCATTTATTTCTTACTCTACCCTTCCCTTCTGATCTTTATTTAAATAATTCACTTTAGTATAAAACATTGTTCATAACCATTTGGTTTAGTCATTAGTTCATATCTAGATCAATTTTCCAAGATTAGTACCAAGATTCTTGAGAAAAGGCACCAAGATAGCTCCCAACCATCAAACTTTATAAATATTATGGAATATTCTATGTTGCTTTGCTTCTATTTATTATGAACTCATGATATATTTTTTCTTTATTTTTTTAGTAGTTGCTATGGATGCATATGCTTTGTAAGTCATCCCACGAGAATTTTGTATTATCCCACATCCATGGGAAGTAGTAGTTTATTCTTGCTCAAAGGAGGTTACCCCTTGAAGTGGTTTACAATCAATTCAATCTTTTTAAGTGTTCTTTAAATTTCATTCATGATATTAACTCTTATCATTTTTGCATTTTAATTAATTATTATAGGAAGATCCTCTAATTTGGTATCAAAGTGCTTTCTAGGGCCACAATTTTTTTGAATTTCTATTTTATTGCATAATTTATTTACAATTTTTTTTCAAAAATTTGTAACTCTATTCCAATGCATAACTCTGTTTTGTATAACAAGAATATTTTTTGGATTAGGGTAAAACCTAACCTCATAACTATGGGAAGTGCTTGGGTGAAATCCATAAAACTCTTTATGAGGATTACAATAGGAACCACAAAGTAGTTATCCCATTAAGAGGACCTACTAGAAAAATGAGCAATGGTCCCTTCTTTATTGAGTAGTTCCCATCTATGAGGAAAACCAAGAGCTTTCGTAAAGAGATAAATTCATGGCTTAAATTTTTTTGGAGAGTGGTACTCACTTAGATAGCATTGATGGCTAGAATGAAATTTTTAAAACCCTTAGGTAGCCATTAAATCTTGGGGCCCATTTCTAATAGTTTTAAAACATTTTCAATAGACTCAAAATATTTAATTAGTAGAGTATCCACATACTATCAATGGAATTACAAACATATATTTGACATAACTCAATTTTTAAACTACTGATAGATTCTTAGTAGACTATCAGGGGACTTATCATTAGATAAAGAAAAGAAAAACAAATCCATTAGTTAGGTCATGTTATTAACCTGAATAGGAGAAAAAAATATGGAGGATGAAATTTCCAGCCTCAAGTCCCACATCAAAGATCTTGATGGAAATATTCTTGGTCTCAGTTTGCAACATACCACCATGAACAACAAATGATATCCAAAGTCTTCTTTTGACACTACATTTTATTTTTCTAGCAATTATCATGGGATGAAGCTGAATTTCCCTTAATTCAATGGTGTAGATCCAGCTAGATGGATCTATTAGACTAAATAATATTTTAGTCTACATAATAATTTTGATGTCAACAAGGTTCCACTTGCATTTTTTACTTGGAACTTGAAGCCCTTCAATGGTATCATTAGTATGCCAAGGCTCATGATGAACCCACATGGACCACTTTTTGCACCCTCATTTTGAAATGATTTAGCCCTAATACTTTTGATTACTTCACTAGAGCACTCACTAAACTTCACCAAATAGGAATAGTTAGAGAATATCAAACTAAATTTGAAAAACTATCCAATCATACAAAGGGATTATTTGATAATTCTTTAGGAGTTTCTTTATCAATCGATTAAAGGATATAATTTAATCTAATGTTAAAATGTTCTATCCCAACATGATGATGGAAGCCCTAGGGTTGGCTAAGCTGGTAGAGGATAAGATCATAGCTCAATAGTGATTCAAATCTAATTTTTTCCATTAAAAAATGCATCTCCATAATGATCTCAAATAATGCCAATTGTTAGAACCACTCCTACCAAGCATTTGACTAAAGTAGAGATGCAAGCCCATAGAGAAAAAAGACTATGTTATAACTATGATGATAAATTAATTTAGGGATATCGATGTGCTAAACAAAAGCTCTACCTATTAGATGTGAACTCTCCACCAGAAACTAAAGACTAGGAAGATGTTTAGGATACAATAGATGATACAAAAGATGCTCAGTTGATTGTCGAACCTATTTCTCAAAAATACCAACTAGATATTTATCTTCATGCCTTAGTATGAGTTACTACCCCAAAATCCATGTAGTTTTAGGGTTACTTCAAAAATATCCCTCTCACAATACTCATTGATTTGAGTAGCACTCATAACTTTATTGACCCTCAGATCACCAAATAAGCTGATTGTTTTATCCATCTTTATTCCACATTTGAAGTCATGATTGCTAATGGGGGAATATGATCTTGCTAAGGGAATTATCACAATGTATGTATCTCTTTTGAATATTATACCTTATGCTCCAACATTTTTGCCTTTCCCTAAGATGGATGTGATGTTGTTTTGGGAGCCCAATGGTTATGTACACTTGGACCTATTTTATTGGATTTTGCTAAACTTTGGATGTAGTTTTCAAATAATGGGAAAAAATGCAATGAAAGGCTTATAACTCAAATCTCTCAGCATTATAAGTTCACATCACATGTAAAATATTCTTAAGAATAATTCACATGGTGTCATTACCTAGCCCCATTCCATTCAAATGCAACCCTCAATAATCCACACTAATCCTAACCTCCAAAACAATCTACAATGGTATGTACGTGTCTTTACTAAACTAGTGGGATTTCCAACTTCATGACTAGAGGACCACTGTATTCAGATCCTTTTAGGAAGCATTCCTCCTAACACCAGACCTTATTGCTACCCACTTCAAAAAAATACCAAGATCAAGATGCTCATTCAAGACTTACTATAGAAAGGCATTATTCTCCCAAGTACTGACCCATATTCTTTCCCAAATCTCCTTATCCAAAAAAATATGGGTGATAACATATATGCATTGATTTCTATGTAGTTAATCACCTCACAATCAAGGATAAGTTCTCAATCCCTATTATTGATGAGCTTCAAGGTGCTCATTTTTTCTCTAAGTTATATCTTCACTCTAGATATCACTAGATCCATCTTCATGAGGATGATATCCTTAAGACAACTTTTCACATATATGATGGTTATTATGAGTTATTAGTCATGCCCTTTGGTCTCACTAATGATCCTTCAACATTCCAAGTATTGATGAATAAAATATTTCAACCTTACCTATGAAAATTTATTCTCATCTTCTTTGATGATATCCTCATCTATAGTAAAACATGGTTTGAGTTTCTCCAACATTTGGAGCTCATATTAAAACTTCTCTCTTACCATCATCTTTGTGAAAAATAGTCAAAATGTACTTTTGGCCAATATGAAGGGGAGTATCCTGGGAATATTATTTAGGCCCAAGGGGTTTGGGTGGATCCTAAAAAAATAACTACTATGATAAATTGGTCATATCCTCAGACACTCAAGAGCCTCCATCATTTTTTAAGGCTAACTAATACTATCAAAATTTTGTCAAATATTATAGGAATATTGCAACTCCATTGATAACTATGTTGAAAAAGGATGATTTTACTTTTATAGTAGCTACTAAGTGTGCATTTAAAAAATTAAAACAAGCTATCTGTACTAAACCTATTCTAGCTATGCTAGATTTTACCAAAACCTTCAATATTGAGAGTGATGCTTGCGATAATGGACTGGGTGTTGTTCTCCTCCAAGAAGGATGCCCAATTATATTCACCAATAAAGCCATTTAAAAAAATAATATAGTTCTCTTTAATTATGGGAAGCAAATGATGGCCATTTTACATGCAATATAGAAGTGGTAGCCATACCTATTGGGTAATAATTTTTTCATCAAAATTGATCACGAAAGTCTAAAATATTTCTTGGAATAATAGGTTTCTACCCCATCACAACAAAAATGGGTCAGTAAACTCATGGATTATGACTATGGGAAAAATTACAATAAAGGTAAAGATAATATTATGGTTGATTCTCTATCTCATACGTTTATGGATCAAGATTCCCTTTTAGCTATTTCCATGCCTATTCTAAATTGGTTGGACACTATATAATAGGGGTATGTCAATGACTCCTCATTATCTCAAATCATTCAATAATTGACCACCGACCCCTCAGCTATACCACATTATTCTTGGGATGGTGCTTCTTTAGGATATAAAGGTCATTTGGTGCTTCTCTAGAGTATAGATCTATAGTAGGATTTATTCTATGAACTCCATGCTTTTCTATCTACAAGGCACTCAGGGTTTCTCAAAATGTATGAGTGAGCATGATGTAGCTTATTTTGGAAGGGAATGTAAAATTTAATTTAATAGATGGTGGCTAAATGTGATACATGGCAACACAAACAAGGTGAAAATATACTCATCTTTGTTTTGCTTGAACTCCTTCCCAACCTTACCAAGATTTGGATAGATATTTCTATGGATTTCATAGAGGGGATAACTAAATCTAGAGGGAAAATGGTGATCTCTGTTGTGGTTGATCACCTCTCCAAATATAGTCATTTTTGTTCCCTCAACCATCCTTATATCACCTTCCATAGTTACACAAATTTTCCTTGACCAAATTTTCCATCTTCATAGCATTCCTTCATTTATTTTCTTTTATCATGATGCAACCTTCACCAACCATTTTTGGATATAACTATTTCAACGTACTGACACTAAACTGAAGATGAGTTTTGGGTATCATCCAAAAATAGATGGCTAGATGGAAATTATCAACAAATGCTTCGAAACATTCATCCATTACATCATCTTAGAAAAGCAAAATTAGAGGGAAAAGTGGCTACCTCTTGTTGAATGGTAGTATAATACCTCCTACCATACTTCAACAAAAATGACTCCATATAAAGTAGTCTATGGTAAATCACCACTAGTGATCCTTCCACACAACCCTAATAGTTCATCAGTCTAAGTAGTTGACACACTTATTTGAAATTGAGATCATATCTTTATCACTCTATAGGAAAATCTTTATATGGCACAAAATCAAATGAAATAATAGGCAGATCAACACTGTTATGAGCACACTTTTGAAATAGGTGATATGGTTTTTACTCACCTACAACCTTGTAAGTAGTCCTCCCTAAAACTCAAAGGGCATCATAAGCTATCCACCAAGTTCTATGGGACCTATAAATTTCTTTAAAATATTGGGTCAATTTATTATAAGTTTGAGCTCCTACCTTCTTCCCAAGTTCACCTAGTATTTCATGTCTCTTGTTTGAAGAAAGTTATTGGCACAAACATTAGAGTATAGATTATTTTATCTAAACTTGATAATGAAGGATCCATTCTTATTGAATCAAAGGCAATATTGGATAGATGCACATGAAAAATTTACTCTCATTCCATCATCGAAGTTTTAATTCAATGGCATGAAATGTACCCAGAGGATGCGACATCGGAACCACTATTTTAGATTCAACACCAATTCCCACATCTAAAGATTTGAGGATAAATATTATTCTAAGAGGGAAGGGATGCTATAAACCTATGATATATATTTTATTTGTTTGTTTAATATTTTCTATGGATGCATATGCTTTGTAAGTCATCCCGTGAGCATTTTATGTTATCCCACATTCATGGGAAGTAGTAGTTTCTTAGTTTAGAATTTATATATAAATAAGTGTTGAAGCCATTGAAAGCATCCATGAAATTATTTTATTATGCTTTCTCCAAGGATTTTTACCCCTTGAAGTGGTCTACGATCAATTCAATATTTTCAAGTGTTCATATTTAATTCATGCTCTTCATTCCCATTATTTATGCATTTTTATTAAAATTTGCAAGAGGATCCTCTTGTTATTTCACCATAGGCATCCTAATTACCAAATACTTATAACTCATGCCCTAATTCTTTGGATTTTGCAATGGGAAATGTCTTTTTAAAACTAAGAGCACCTATGGTACATTTAGAAGCATCAATAGGTTTCTAATTTGGTGTTTTAAATTGGAGATAAATATCTCTCCAAGGGAAACTATTTTGTCTAAACTCAAAATAATATATAGTAACATGACCCATATTTCATGGACATAATAAATATAGAGAAATTCATATAACTAACTCAATAGGGTGATTATGATTCATACTCCTAACCTGAAGGTAACTATGGGATGTAATAAATTATGACATTGATTACAAAACTACTTGGGTTGATAACACATTACTTCAATTTGTCCTTGACATAATTTTTAAAAAAAACCATAAACCTACCATAGCTTGGTCATAGGTTATTTTATGAATAGTAATCCTATAATATTTATCAAATGATTTTGTAATAATATAGGCTATGGGGGTTTTATTGATCCATTAGTGAAACATTTTTCCTAAAATTTTCCCATTTGAAAATTAATTAAAAAATGAGATGTTGTAAGGTATTACCTTCAGTTTAAAAATTGTGTTATGTAAATCTACTATCTTAATGGATAAAATGTCATAATTGTACATTGGTAAATATAAACATCTGGTTCTTTATTTCATATGATTTTTTAGCATCTACCTCCACATATATGAATGAATAATGTTTTAATTTACAATTATGTAATATCAAATATTATATCCATGTATTTAGTAGTACTGATAATAGTATATGGAAAAGGAGGAAATGTATGAGATGATGAAGCCATCAGTACTATGTAATTAATGCTTAAGTTATATGGAAAGCCTAAAGTCTTATTTTTTTGGGAAGTTAAAATTCATAGAGTTCACAAGATAAAAAGAAGGAAATGTAATTAAATTATGCTTAGTAAACCAAATATGTTGCTTAGATTATTTGGTTTTGAGAAATAAATATAGTGGATTTTCAATTCATGCAAATCAATTGCATACAATATATTTTAATTCACTGCCACCTTATTCATTTCTTATTTGAATTTCAATTATCTATTTCTAACCTTTGGCATATTTCATATTTTTTCATGGCATACTTTCATTAATTTTGGGTGCCTCATCATCTTCATATGATATAAGTCCTATTTTTGGGTATCTAGAAATTTATTTGATGATATATATGTTATTTTATAATTACTTAATTCATTGATAGGCATGTTATGACATATAAGTCATCTGATGGGTGATATTCCTTATCTTTTATATCTTTATCTCTTTGGCTTTCAGTTCTTGGGATGATAACACTTGGAAAAATATTAGGGGCCCACTTTTTTTAAGTATGAAATTTATTTACTATGCATTTAAAATTTTTTGTTAGTAATATCATAACACATGGATCAATCTGACTTCACTATACGGGTTGATGAATTCTAGATATGTACCTTACTATTCAAGACTATGGGTCATTGAGATGATGTCACATGGATGGTTGTCACTATTCTATATAGTATTTTAGTGTCAAATATGTATCATGATCCTGTACAATATAGGTCTCTAAGATTATTCCATGTGGATGGTTATCATTTTTCCTAAAGGTATTGAATATTTGAAAACTATGTAGGGACTTGTCAATCATGGATTACTAGGATGGTGCCACATAGATAATTGTTGTTACTCCAAATAGTCTTCAAGTTTTCACTATGCACTATGATCTTAAATATTATAGGTCACTAGGATGATGCCATGTGGATACTTGTCACTACTCTTAATGGTATTAAATCTTTGAAAATTATGTGAAGACTTATTATTCATGGATCATTATGATGATGATATGTGGATGGATATCTCTACTCTAGATAATGATGAAAGCTTGGAATATGTACAACCATCCAAGGATTTATGGGCCATCAAAATGATGACATGTGTCATGATCTCACCCTCACAGGGTCCTAATATACTTTGTAGAATGTGTATTTAACCCATAGACCATGGATACATGATACTTTTATGCATGAGAGGCTCTCACTTTTTGGGTAAAAGTAGACTTGAAACTACAAAGATCATGAGTGAGTAAGATCTATGAAGGTGCATGTTAAAATATTGTAATTTCAAGGATAACCTACACATTTAGACATATGAAGGAATTCAATAAATACAATAGATTATTAGGTTAGTCAAATAAATCATGATCTAAGTTAATTCCACCCAACTATTGATATTAAAATGCAAAAAATATTTCTAAAATATTTTTATTAAAACACATTTAAACCTTTCAACAGTTACATTTTTAAAAAATAAAAGTTGATCTCTATGTTATCCTTAACAAAACATCTTATAGGCCAAATTTAACATTATATAAAAGATGAAAATAAACATTGAAACCTTCAAATTGCAATAAGTATTGATTATAGTTATTTAAAATGAAATTAAATAACTATTGAAATATTTAACATGTGAGATAAACCTGAATATGTAATACATAATATATGATCATGAAAATTTTAAATGCAACTTTGGTCCCCATATAAACATTTAGAAGGTGGGGGTGTGTTGGTCACAACACTCATTTCTGCTTCAATACATATATCTATCTAGTTTTACATAAGGTTAAATTTCCATGTTTTCCATATTCACTACATGAAGTATACTTTTACATTAGGGGCACCTTAATTTCCTTCTTTCTTATCATGTTTCCCTTTATCTCTTTGTTGAGGGTTGTTTGAATCTCCCCATGATTATTCCATTTCAAAACATTTTTACTTACTGTGGTTTTTTTCAAGATTTTTGACATTTCACTTATTGATATACTTTACAAATATATATATAAAAAAAAAAATCATATATTCTACAAAGTATAAAAACATTAACATACTCAAAAAGAATAAAAAATAGGACCACTAGGCATACATTCATATCATTGGATTACATATTTTTTATATATTATATACTTTTATGTTCACTATATAACATATTTCATTACATTCTCAATATACAATAATTCTCATAAGGTGTATAAGTGTGAAAAAGGACACATTAATATATAAATAAAACTATGCATACATTAAATAAGTTGTTTCAATCAAAAAAATAATGCATACAATCAATCAAGGTAGATCCGCACCCATTCGACAATAGTGCATTGCATCTCTACCCTATATTTTAATCTTATATCTATGCCTTTTAAATATCTGATTGCATATGAAACATAGTCACAATGACTCCTATAGTTTTTTATCATAGAGCATATAATAAACTTATATACTAATCAAATTTCAATCTTAAGGCATACTCTGTGATGATTTTGATGTTGGGCTAACCTTATACCCAAAAATCTAGATCAACTATGGACATATACTTATTTATAAAAAAGCTCTTATATTTTTTATTTATCCTAAACCAATTTTCCCATGATTGAGCTATAATGAAAACATCTATCTCTTTTTCATTCATACTTTACATGTATCATGATGAATATATTATGTTTTGAACATGAACATAGACACATAAGATCAAAATATGTTAATTTCAATTTCTCTATGCTTTAATATTCTTGTTTCATTACATCATATGCTTCATTTTTTTTAATCTAATATGCAACATGGCCTTGTTTATGTTAAACATACACTTTATTTCTTGTATGGCATCATCATGCCTTGTGTCTATGGCCTTTAGCCCTTTATGTTTGTATTTAATTCACATGGCCCTTGTATTTGTCCTTTGGGCCTTATGTGTGACATTTTTTAAAGTTTACTATCTCTATGATACATATTAGATGTCCCTTTTACATGTAATTTGTGCCTTCTTGTGTGACATTATGTGACCTTACTTAAAATTTTATTACTTTTTATTATGGGTCCATGATGTTTACCATGCATTACTGAGTATATATTATATAGATATATGGTTCCATGATACACATCATGCACATACTACTTACGTGTTTAAAATATTTAACCTATTCATTACTATGCCTAAAATACATATGCAATACTTTCTATTTTTTTACATGATTGATAAAATATATCAATACTACATTCAATTACAATTATGAAATGCAATATCCTAACTTTTCATATGCTTCAATGTTATATATATTAGATTCTAATACCTTTAAAATATGAAATATATTAAAACATGTTTATATATTTCACAAATGTTCTCACTTTTTATTTTAAGGAAAGTGATTTATAGGTAATTTCCATCATCTCACAATGGAGGAACCATAATGGGCTAATGTCTAATATTTCATAAGACATACACTTTAGATTTGATAGTTTAAAATATGTTAAAATTGTAATTTTCATATTTTTGTGGCATTCAACTTGATTATAGCTACTCAAGCATATATACACTTATGAAAATACAAATATAATATTTCAAAAAGTTTAAACAATATAAAACTAACACTCTACATAGTATAGGGGAAATGATATGCATTCATGTCTAGGCTACTACTTTACAAAATTTAGATTTATCTTTTTTCAAGTATCAAAGATTCAATAAATTACAAGAATCTAGATATGCATATAAGAGTTTGATTTGGATTTTATAAGTGGATCACAATTCAGGTTAGTGATGTTATACATATGGGTTTCACTTTTACAAATCCATATACTAGTTTACAAATTTCATTTTAATTTCACCAAGTGAGTCATGTTTGAGTTTAATGATGCTCTACATATTTGTTTCACTTAGTGAACCACTTTTTTGGTTCCTTCCTCTTCAAAATCATTACATAGTAATTATATGAGGGTTAGAGAATATAATATTTCCAACTCAAGAATCATCATTGATTATTAAAATTGAGACTTGATCACTCTAAATTCACCACAAGTTTAGAACTTATCCACATGCCTAAAAAATGACATGTGCACATCTTTGTGATAAATAAAATATGTGTATACACAATCATGTACACCATTTCCATTAATCTAGTAATTTTATGCATCACTAAAATAAAGTGGGGGTAAATAGAGACACTAAAATTTAATCAGTAAATGATTGGAAATGTTTTAAATTGAAATCTTTACCTTTCTTGGTCAATTCATAATTTCTAAAGACCCACAATCTCCAAGAAAGCCTTAAAAGTATCATAATTACTATTCATATCTCCTATACTTACATATTTTATCTATATTCATCCCTATTTAGCATATATTTCATTATCACCTTGGTTTCATAATACTTCATACCTATTTTTCAAGAGCACACTAGGGAGAGAAAGGTGAACTACAGCCTTGTCTAATAGTGTGGACTAGTAAACAATGCTCTAACAGTCATATTTCAAGATGACACACTTCATAATGACTTTATTATGAAAACCAATAGGTCATTTATCATAAATATTATCCTGTAAAATCACATAAATGGTCACACTTAAACATAACTATATCTCACTAATAAAATCTTATATTTTATGATTTTTAAAGCATATATATTCTAAGTAAAGAATGTTATTGTATTTCTATTATAATATCCAAATTATTTCCCAAGTTTAACATTATTTTATTGAGATTAAACGTCATCATTTGTCAAGAATTATAATCAAAACATTTCTAGTTACATACATATGATATTCCTTAAAGGGATAACTACATTGGTTTGAAGCCTTCAGGTTGTATAGGCATCACTTGGTCAACAAGGGGTTTTCTACGAATAGCTTAAGTATTCCCACATCCCTAATGTTTCCTCTCATTTTGAATTTGATTTATTTTGTGTGATTGTGCAGTACTAGGGAATTGATTTCACATGTATTTGACACATCAAATCATGATGTAGTCATAAACAAGTCACTGATTGATATAGGAGAATGAACCCAAATTTTCAGATCCATTTTAGAGTTTGTCTCAACAAAGCCACACCATTAGCTAAAAATGTAATGTGACCTTGTTCACCTTACGTGGCCTTGTCCTAGTATACAATACAATATTATTTTTCATCTATATTTTTAGGTTATTTAAAGTATTCATAGCTCATAAAAAAATTTATGGTCTTAATTAATCTAATTTCAAGGATAATTATCTAAACCTAACCCTATTTTGTATTCTTAGTAATTTACAACTTTTTTAAATTATGTAGATATATGTATTTAATGTATTATGTCTTATTTAACTTATTATATATAATTTAAAGAGTTTCAAATTAAAATTATATTTAATTATAATTCATAATTAGTTCTAGTGTAAATAAAACCCTATATCAATTTAATATATCGATATTTTATCATGAAACACCTATTGAATAACTTTAATGTGATTTTTATTCCTATAAGACATTATTTTTTTATGTTGGTTATGGTTTTTTTTCATGATACTTAAAAAAATATATGTATTTGTTGAATACATAATGAGAGGATTGGGTTAAATCTTTCTCAACACCCTTGGATGGTTTGAATAATGTGATATGAATAAATTATCTCATTTGGTTCCATTTTGATGGTGGGTTATTACCTTGGACCATAATTAAATCATTGTGAAATTCTGTCTATCATTTATTATACCCTTGTTATATGGATTTACCCTATTGTGTATTCATTTGGTCACTTATGTGTATCTCTCTTATTTTCATGTTTATTTTTTAGTTTTCATCTTCATATGGATGAGGGAAAATTTTAATCATAAGTTGATGGTTATGGTGGTAAAGGCCAATAATTAATGGACTAATCTTACTCATTTCCCCTCAATTGGACACTATTTTTTGAGTTGATGTTGATTTTTAATATATTTTAGTTCATCTTAGATTTTTTGTTTTTAGAATTAGAAACTTTTGATAGTTGTATTGTAATTAATTATATTATAGTTTTATAGTTTTATTCTCAAGACAATAAACCCTAATAGGTTTTTATGAAAAATGATATATTTTTTAACTACAATAATATTTTATTTTATAAGTCATTAAAATTTAGGTATTATATTTATACATCTGATTAGAATTTTTGTCACTTATATTTGTTTCATTACACATTATTATTTAGTTTTATGGCAAATAAAATGTAAGTGTATAGTTTTGGTAAATGCAAACCCATTTTTAACTAGTGTGGGATTCATCCTGAGCACATAAAGGAGCCCTGGATCTCTAATAAAACTTAAAATAGAACCCCAAAGGAAAATCCCATAAGAAAATAAAAACAGCAAAAGGAAGAGACAAATCATGGTGGCCAGTACAACAAAAAGGACACAACTATTCCTATCAAACCATAATATCCATCATGGAAAAAAATGCCAACTTAGTAAGAATATGTTACATCTCGATTCCTCAAAAATAAATTTTTTTGACTATCCATCAATACTTATAGTTTACACATCTGATTTGATTATATATTGATTAATATTTGAGATACTTTTTTTATGGGATAATAGGATATTGCTTAGGTTACATGTTCATGTTACTTTGAGTTACCTATATGTATTTTTTACTTTATGATCATGATAAATTATCATTTTAGTTATATTTTATGCTATATGTTTGTGATATAGATATGATCTAACTACCTAATTGATTGTGAGATTGACATATTATAACCCATACCTTAGAGTGTGATGCAAGGAGAGCATCATTAAAGAGGGTCGCATAGATGGAGACATCAGAGGACATTAAAGAAACCCAATTAAAAAAATTCACATACCACATAATTAATTCATGTTAGATACATAATGGAATGATTAGCATAGTATGTTTTGGATGCTACTTATATTTAGATAATTATTTTATACATGTCTACTAGCTTATTTAGTGGTTCTATGGAAATTGTCTTCGTGACTTGCTAGTATGTCCATAAAATGTTGTTAGTGCATGATTGGCCTTTGGACATGCTAACTTACTTACTAAATATATTGATTTTTAATATTAATGTTAAAATTAATTAATGTCATATATAAATTAAAAAAAATAAAAATAAATAATAAGTGAGATAAAAACAAGAAGAGATAAAGCAAAAAAAAAGATAGTAATAAAATAATGGAAAAAAATGAAAATTATGCCATCTTTTAATAAGAATATATTTTAAAAAAGAAAAGGGGGATGATCCACATAGAATAAAATAATATAAGGTAACAAATTATGGGAAGAGGAGTACATAACAGAAGAAAGAAGGAAGCAATATTGAGGGACAAAGATATTTAGCACATATTGCCAAGTAGGTAATGCTTTCAATTCCAATTCATATTAATGTAAAAATTATGGTCGAAATGTATCCATAAAATGTATTTAAAAATATATATAAACTAAAAAATAAAATAACCAAAGTTGTGTGTTTGTGTGTGTGTGTGTGTGTGTGTGTGTGTGTGTGTGTGTGTGTGTGTGTGTGTGTGTGTGTGTGTGTGTGTGTGTGTGTGTGTGTGTGTGTGTGTGTGTGTGTGTGTGTGTGTGTGTGTGTGTGTGTGTGTGTGTGTGTGTGTGCGCGCGCGCGCGCGCGCGCGTGCATTATTATTTTTATTCACCAGCATAGAGCTACAGAAATTCTTAGCACCTTATATAGAGTAGGTCAGTTTTCTAAATCATCATTTTATTTATATTATGGCTTCAACACTACAAGCATAGTTATTGAGTTACTAAATTCTAATATTTATATACATCTAGATGATTGTATATAAATTATTTGCAGCTTGTATGACAACAAGAGATTGTTGCATGTTTAATTTAAACCAATTGGCTATGTATGCAATTGATTTTCTAAACATTTTAATAAAAGTTTGTAAGATTCATGGTTATTACTATATATCTAAATGTTAATGCTAGGGTGTCATTGAAATCCTCCATTCACGGTTGTTGCATTTAGAATAGAGAGCATTGAGAACCATTATCAAGGGCATTGCTACTATTACACTTGAAATATAAAATGGATATTTAATTATATTATTATTTCCAATTACCTATTTATGTTAATTCTTGAGCTTATATTATTGATATAGAAACAATAATAATGTTTTCATAACGATTCATAGATGTAGTGTGATTTATATAGTGAATAAAAAATATTGTATTATGAATGGCAATCACTAAATACAATTTATATGATTCTATTATGAACAACCTTAAAGGTTTTCAATAACATGTTAAAATCATCATATATTTAGTGTGGGATGTTACATATGTATGTGATTTGTATACAAAATGATATTATTAGCATAGAAGTTTTTAAATCCTCTAAAACCTCATTTTTACTATTTCGCATGGGATGTTATGCTTTCTACTATATTTATAGAAGATTAAAGATACCATGAATGTGGTTTATAATATTATATTTATGAATGGTAATCATTGCAGTATAGAAAATACCAATGTTTATAAATTGTATTGACTAGAATAATTACTTCCAAGTGGTGGTATCTCCAATCTACCTATAAGTGAAACATGGAGGAAAATATACTCCCAAGTCATTGGTACTTCAGATTTGTTCATAGAAATGTTCTCAACTTATATCAATTTAATTAACTTTACTCTATGCTAGTGGGAGTTCTAGAATCATGCCAAATTTGACTTTTGAAATCCCTTGATTTTTATATTTTTTCATTTTTGAGATTGTAAGAGACTCAGTTCACCCCCACGTTATGTATGGGATATAGGTTGACATAATTTTATGTTCCATAATATATTTTTAAATAGGCTAAAACTGAATTATGGGAAAATATACCATGGTCATATGAATATTAAAGTAACTAGGTATATACCTTTTTAGTGGAAACATTAATTAATACATGATTAGGAGTTGTCTCAAAATGTGTATGTTATGTCAGAAAGAATGTAATTGTCTATTTTCATAAAATGAGATTTTGTAAAGTAAGAGAGTGTAAATGACCATTTTTAATACACTAAAAACTATAATTTTTTATGACATATCACATTTTGAACATAGTGTTAAGTGATATTAATCTTATATTTTTGGAAAAAGTGATGGTGTTAGTGTTTAATAATTTAAAGATTGAGTACCTTGTATATATATGTAAAATTGTACATCTTGGATTATTCCCTTTCCATGGCATCAATTGCATGTGATACATATATATGGATTTGTATATATAGTGATATCCTTATTGGATCTAATGTATTTGGAGTCCTTAAATGTGATTAAGTACCATTTTCAACAAATCAACAAAACCAAACTTTCACGAAGTAATATGCATATATGACTATAAGGAATTGGGTGTACTGAGTTGTATGCCTCTAAATTTTGCTAACAGAAATTAAAAAATGGTCACCGGACCTGAGAGTTGAGAAATTCCTATTCCCTTTGAGTATTTTTTTTCTTAATAATACATAAATATTTTTAGTATTAGTAATATCTTGTCAATAATATTTCAATAACCAAGTAATTGATAAAGAACTATAAAGGACCTTCTCTATCTTTAAACTATATCCAAATATATTTGTCTAACGACTCAATTACTTATACTTATAACATTATCAGTGTATTAGGTAGTGTTCCTATATCTATGGTTAATGGATTTCTTGAATAAAAGTGACAATTAGATTAGTATGACATAAATTATGATGAAAACATATATATATATATATATATATATGTAATATAAGTACAGAGTGAAAATGGTTTTGTTGAGTCATAAGCCTCAACTCATAGATAGAAGCATGATTTATCTAATCATCAAGTGTCTGAGGGACCAAAACTATAACCATTTTAAAATAGTATATTAGAAAATAGAATGAGATGTTTAGATGAATGTTATAGTAGGGTTATGAATTCTCTATTTCTCTGTAAATTATTGATTGGCTAGTAGTATATGTATTTAGTATTGACTTCTTGTGTGCAGTACATGTTATGAGAGTGTTAATATGTTACTTGGTTATGTCTAACATATAATGGGGCATCATGATGCATGATTATAAGTTATATTACTTGAATGGTAGTATGAAGTTTAAACTTAGGGTAAAATTAGGTTTTATAATTCCATACTTGTTTGATTATTAATATGTATGTGGGTTGTTTGATTCGTAGAATCAAAAGTTTGATTATGTGTTTTATTGTAGTTGTGAACTATGATAGTATGGGATATAATAGAATACTAAAATTTAAATTTATGATATACTCAGATGGTACTTATTGTATTATTTATATCTAGACTCACATCTATGTTTGACTTATTAAATGTATGCATATCGGTTATTACTATGAAAGCTATGTTTTTATGATAGTTAGGACTTTGTGTATGCATGGATACAACCTTTCTGAGTTTAACGAATGCTATGATAATATATTTTTATGTCCTATGGTAACTGTGACATGATTTTTTATATCTAGTTACTTGAATAGAAGATTGTGTTTCCATGTATTTAAGATTACTTTACATGAATGATGTGGAAAACTAGTAGTTATGTGTTAGAATACTAGACTATCGTAATATGAGTTATCATAGGGATTAGTATGGAAAAATAATTTTGGTAGTGAAAATGTGTATTTAATCTAGTGGTATAAAATGTAGACATTATTTCTATTACAGTGATGCATAGCATACACCAAAACTCCCCCTCTATACCCTTTTCTATCTCCACTTCTTTTATCATGGTTCTCAAAGATCCTTCTTCAAGAGATTCGCTTAGTATCTCTTATGATATTTAATTATTTTTATATTTAATGATAGATGTTTCATTACCCTCACTTTCCATTCCTCAACTGTATCTACACTTCCAAGTCTCAAGTCATTTCCTATCTCAACTCTACATACACTTAACATTAGTCCTTATAGCCCTATTGTATGCATTAATGATTAATAAAAACAAGGTAAAATAATTTAAATAAATTCAAGGTTTATTTTTTTCCCCTAACAAAATACACGTGCACAAATTTTGATGGGCTAACTCCCTTTCTAGACCCTCTTTCTAGTTATTAGCCCTTTTTATATAGGCCTCTTTATGCCAAAACATGAGAAAATCATCAAAAGACCATAAAAATGAGTCTATACACACATTTGAACCTGATAATTGGTTATTGAATAATAATTTTTTTAATATTAAAATTTTTGATTGAATTTTGATTGTTAGAATGTGAGATATGGATAAAACCCTAGTTTAGGGTTTTTTGGTCACTATCTCAGCTGAGAGCACACAAATTTCAACTATAAAAATTATATTATGTTTAAAAGAGCCAAAATATATTATTTAGGTCAATAATTACCTTTATCATGTTCCTCAATTATTGGTAATCATTAATCAATCCACTGTTAAACATTCCAAAGTAAATTGCACTTAAATGTGCAAGAAATCATACTTAGGAAACATGGCTATATTGTATTTGGATTCAAATATAAATCATAAAATCAAGTAAATAATTTAAATATAATATAAAAAATTTAATTAATTACCTCATCACATATTGATTATGGATAATTGATTCAAATTTCATTCTTTTCCTTGATTCAAACACACAGTCTCAATACATTAAGCCTGCTACAGGAAAACATGGTTTATGCTCATTTTACAACACCAAAAAAATTTATGATCATTCCTTCAACTTTTAAATATTAAAAATAAATATAAAAATAAATATAAAAACATTAATAATTTAATACAATTTTATTCAATTATTATTCCTTCATATGAATAAGCACACTATTAGTTGCACAATGAATGATCCTCCAAATAGGGTTCTGATCAAAATCTATGTAAGAATACCAAAAAATTGAGTACTAATAATGAAAATAATAATTTAAAACACATTAAAACATTATTTTAAAATATGTATAATAATTTTAAAATGTCATTTGATCGTCTATTATGCAAGATACAATCTGCAATAAAAATAGTCAACTCAAGAACAGGGTCTATTTTTGTAAATTCTTGAATAAGATCTCTTTTTTAATTCATTGGAGAAGATATCCACACAAAAACATATATTAAAATTAATTTATAATTATAAAAAATCAAATTCTCATTATTTCATAAACAAATCACATGTAAACATCATTAATATCAAAGACCTCAAAACAAGGTATATGATATCTATATTCATTCAGTAGGGGTTATAATCTTCCAAACTCCCCTCATAAAAAATTGAAAATTTATTCCTTATCAACATTGAATAAATTCCAAAAATAATTACCAAATAAATTTGACAATATTATTAACTCAATGGTAACTACTATAATTATTTCTTGAACCTTTTCCCTCATAGATGTTTCTTTTAAGAGATTCTATTGTGGCTTGTTTTTCGCACAATATGACATGTAGAACCATAAATATGGACTAATGAGAATATATTGGACCTTATATAGTTTTAAAAATGCCTATAAATGTTTGAAATATATTCCACCTTTAATAATTTCACAAAATTCCATATACAAGGCTCAATAAAAATCAAAATGTCAAAAAGAATATTTTGGTGAGAAAGCCAAAATTCAAATTCTAAGAATCTATGGACTATATAGAGTGTAAAAATGAACTAATTATGATCTATAAAACCTATAATAATATTAATAAACTATATTAAGATGAATATGAGTCATATGTGGGGTCCTTATAGGATTCCCCTGCATCATATTACCAAGATGAACATAATTCTTGCCATAGGTGTTTGGTGATGCACTTGGTGTATGTTTCTCTCTCCCTAAAATGAACCTCCTAATAAAAGGTGTATAATTCAAATTTCCTCTCATATAGGTGAAATTTTTCTTGGGCCCCATATTTAGACTTTATTTGCTTCATCTTCTTCATCAGCATACCTGCACATGAAAAAAATTGTCAATCAAAATAGAGTTGCTACTATCTTCTCCTTAATTTGTATGTGTATATCACTCTTTATCATTTTCAAATTGATTCATATTCTCCTCATCTCCATCATCAACCATTTACATAATTATGTACTCTTATTCTTTCCTTAATGCTTATTTTTTATCCCCTTCACCTCACATACAACATGTTTCTGGGAACTCTTGATTTGTTATTATACACCTACATTATAGATTATATATATATCATATGTATTCAAGGGATATATTGTCACTTTCAATATCTCATCTCTTGGATTTGTCACTCCTTCATGTTTACCTTGGAAGCTACTTGAATATTCTTCATGGGCTTGATGCATATTACCCAACACTTTGACATCCATTTTTTGTTCAAGATTCTCTTTCAAACATTTGAGATTATCCATTCCTTATTTATCTTCCTAATACTTACCTCCATTTAGATGACAAAAAACCTCATTAGACATAAAATTTGGAGCCATCATGGATATCTCTTGGGTTACCTCTTTGGACAATTCAATCTCTAAATTATTATATTTTTTGATGTCAATCCTAAACCATCTCCTTTACATGATAGATTAAATCTATACCATTATAATTATATAATCTCTCTCATATGCTTGTATACCATGATTTATTTGGATATCTTCTATCTTGAGCACTCTCATTAGTGATTTGCCTTCTTCTTTCTTTTGAAAACCACCTATTGTCACCTTACATTATTTTTCATCATTTATTATGTACATATTTCTGGACTCAAAAATCTTTACATGAACCATATTAAGAAAAATTACCTATGTTTCTCTCTTGGGTTCTTTGACCAAACCCAAACTTTCCATAGCTTTACTCCAATACTACCTTCTTGTCATCATCACTATCCTTTCATCTCTTCTATATTCTTCACCCTTCAATGGGACAAGTTCATATATCTCTCCATGTTTCTTGATGGTATATGTGTTAACTTTTCCATCATGGATTATATGCCTATAAAACTACCATGGTATCCCTAATAACAAATGACAAACATCTATAGACATACTATCACACAACACTTTATCGCTATATCCTCCTATCTTGAATTCAATCTAACTTTGTTCACTTACTAGGATTTGATACCCCTTATTAACCCATACAACCTTGTATGGTTATGTATGTGGCATCCTCTTCAATCCTAAATTATACACCATCTCTAAAGATACAATATTATTAGTTCTTCCTCCTTTAATTACCAATTTACAGACCTTACCTCTTGCTTTACACCTATTTTTAAATAAGCTTCTCCTTTGGGATAGTTCTTTTACATGCTTTCTCTACTAAAATATGATTCTTATCATCAATAAAGACTCATTTATTTATTTCTTTATTTCCTCATTCACTTCTCTTGTACTCTATTGTTGCATACTTTTGCATATATGCATTGGACACTCTGTTGCCCTGTGTCCTTTATGATAATGCCAATATTGTCCTTGAAATATTTGTCTTGGTCATGTCTCATAAGTCCTTCATCTCTTCTCATTTTTTATGTGATAATTTTATAATATCATATTCATGGTGTTCTAATCCCATGAAATCTTCTTAAACTATTTTTGCATGCACTTGTGGTCTCTCGTGAACCACCTCTTCATTTCCTATACCATTTATCCTTTATTTCAAAGTTACTACTTGACCTTGTTGCCTATTATCTCCTTAATATTAATCTATCACTTATTTCTATTCTCTTTGTCTATAATGTCATCCTCAATAGTCTTCATCCTCATAACCAATGGGGAAACCAATTATGTGACTTGGTTTACCACATGCTTGACTAAATCCTCATCTCTACTAAATCTCTCTATTGAACACTACTCCTAGTTACATATCATAAAATTCACCTCAAAAAACATGATGTCAATCCTTTCAAAATCCTCTTAAAATATTGACTAGCTCTAATACTAAAATTATGTATAGCATACACCAAAACTCTCCCTCTATACCCTATGTTATCTCCATTTCTTTTTAAAATGGTTCTTAAGGATCATTATTCAAGACAACCACTTATTATAAATTATTATATTTCATTATTTTGATATTTATATATAAATTTTTAATTATCCTCACTTTCCACTCATCAAATCTATCTACGTTTCTAAGACTCGAGCCTTTTCCTATCTCAACTCTTATACAATTCACATTAGTTCTAGTAGCCCTATTATAGGAATTAATAATTAATAAAGAGAAGGTAAAATAATTTATGGAAATACAAGATTTATTTATTATTTAACTTGAAAAAATACACCTATGTATAAATTTTTATGGTCTAACTCCCTTTCTATACCCTCTTTGTAGCTACTAGCACTTTTGATTTAGGCCTCTTTAAGACAAAACATAAGGCAATCATCAAAATACCCTAAAAATGAGTCTATAGACACTTTTAAACCTAATAAATAGATATGTAACATGAATTTTAGTAATATTACAAATTTTTATCTAATTTTTATGGTTAGAATGTGAGGTATGGATAAAACCCTAGTTTAGGGTTTCTTGGTCACTATCTCAGTTGAGAGCACACAAATTTCAACTGTGAAAATTATATTACATTTAAAAGACAAAAAATAGTTTATTTAGGTCAGTAATGACCTTTAGAATGTTATTAAATCCTTTTATGTCATTAATCAATCCATTTTTAAAAATTCCAAAGCAAATTGCACTTAATTGTGTAGGAAATCACACTTAAGAAAGAGGGTTATATTTTATTTGGCTTATAGTAGCAATCCTTCACTCAAGAAAAAAATGTAAATAGATTATAAAAAATGTATGTACCTACCTCATCATATATTTTATATGAATAATCGATTCAAAATTCATTCTTTACCTTGATTTAAACGCATAGTCTCAATACATTAAGCCTGCTACAAGAAAATAAGGTTTGTGCTAGTTATCCAACACCAAAAAAATTTATGATCATTATTTTGACCTTAAATATTAAAAAACATCCAAATACATGTATACAAATTTAGAATAAAATACAATTTTATGCAATGATTATTCCTTCATAGGAATAAGCACACTATCAATTGCACAATGAATGATTCTCCAAATAGGGGTCTGATCAATTTTTTCGTAAGAATATCGAATTCTTGAATACTAATATTGAAAATAATAATATTGAACACATTAATAAATATTCATAAAACATGTAAAATAATTTTTAAATTTCATTTGATCATCTATTATGCAAGATACAATCTATATTATAAATAGTCAACTCATGAATAGGGTCTATTCCTACAAATTCATGAATATGATCTCTTTTCTCATTCCTTGGAGAAATTATCCACACAAAAAACATAAATTATACTTAATTTATACTTATAAATAATTACACTATCATTATTTAATTAAAAAATCACATACAAACAAAATTAATAACAAAGACCTCAAAATAGGGTCTATGATATCTATATTCATTCAACAGGGGTTATAATCTTCCAAAAACCCCTCATACAAAATTGACAATTTATTCCTTTATCCACATTTAATATATTCCAATAATCATTACCAACTAAATGTGAAATATTATTAACTCAAGGGTAACTACTATAATTTTTTATTGAACCTTTTCCCTCATAGAGGTTTCTTTCAAAAGAGTGGATTATGACTTATTTTTCACACAATATGACATGTGGAACCATAAATATGGACTAATGACCATATAGTGGACCTTAAATAGTGTCAAAACCCCCTATAAATATTTAAAACATTTTGTGTATTCAAAAATTACACAAATGTCCTTATACAAGGCTTAACAAATTTCAAAATTTCAAAAAGAAGATTTTGGTGGGAAAACCAAAATTCAAATTGTAAGAACCATAGACTATATAGACTCCAAAAATGGAATACTTATGACATATAACACCTATAAGACACATGATATCTTAAGAAAAAAATGTATCATCTTTGTGGTCCTTTTAGGATGCCCCTACATCATATGGGATAGAAAATAATGTAAAACTCATTCATACATTTGATGGAATAAATGTATGCTTTGGTTACTCGTATGTTTAGAATGTTATATGATGTGTTTTATAGTATGATGTAAATTAAATAAATCTTGTGGTTGAATTATATTAGACCAATATTCATTGTTGATATTGAGTAAAGAGAGAGATGTATTTTTTTAGCTTATTAGTATCACAATGACAAATGAAGGTTATCCAATCAAGTGGTGTCTATGAATTTGATTGATCTATAGATCATTAATATTTTATTATTCATAAAAATTTGGGCCAAAATATGTTTAGTGATACATTATAATTTCATTAGTATGATTTACATGTTTTTAAATATATTACAATAAAAATATTTTCTATGATACACTACATGTTTATTTTAGAAATCATACAACACATGGGTACTTGTTTGTCTATCTAGATTCCCAAAATGTCACTATCTACTCATCCATGAATAAAGGGACATTTCCTAATGGGATTAGTGTGGGGGAGCATTAGTCTATGGTTGGTGTGTAAAATATCTGAGATGATTCTCTCCCTCCCCACAATAATAGTACTTATTGAGATGACATTTGAGATTGCTATAGATACTTGAGTTTGGGAACTATAATTTGGGGCAGCCATGTATATTATATTGTATTTTACTTATCATATAATATTTTCATGAAGATTTTTAGTTACTTATTATTGCACATTGACAATGGTGGTTTTAAACTTATATCAATTATAGCTGATTTAAATATAATTACTTTTTATATTTGCATTTTGATGTGCTATCATGATATTAGAGATTAGTGATATGTGATGCTCTCTATTAAGACACTTTGAGTATTTCTTATGGTCTCTATAGACACCATAAATGTGAGCAACATAATTCTAAATGTTAAAACACCCTTAGACCACCTCAGGATCCCCTTGGGACCAATTTGGCCCTTTGAACCCTAACTGAGCCTAACCATGGTTAGTTTAACCAACTGACTATGCCCACCCTTTAACCATTTTTTTCTTTGGCCCTAAACTTTCGATATTCAAGGTTGCATCACTTAAATAATTAAACACCCACATCAACTCTACCTTGATTTTCTAAAAATTACTCATATAAATGCATGTGCAAGCCATTACATGCATGAGTTATAATTAGAAATCCTAGTTAACATCTTGTTGCACTTCTCCTTCCTTACCTATAAGAAGAGAGGATCAAGAGGTGAAATGGATCCACAACTATCAAGAGCTTTTGTATCCATAGCTTACTCTAAAAGTGTTCTTCAAACAACGTAGCGATCCAACCATCATGATAGAGAGCCAAATTTCCACCACCCCTCAGTTAATATCCAAGTACCATTAGTTTATCAAAATCATGACAGACTCTATCAAAGAGATAACCACCTCAACCACTCATCTAATCAATCTCCTATAAGATAATTATTCATTTCTAGTATTCAATTACTTTATTTGTATTTCCTAATCACTCTAACACAAGGAAACCTTTAGGAATTACCTTTTTTAATATCATAAATTATCCATTTATTACCCATAACTACACACAATAATCATTGATAGTTAGCTTGATCACTAATGGTCTATCCAACCACCAATGGTTTCATCAACCACTAACAACCATCTTAACTACCGAGGATCACATCAACTACCAATAATTAATATGGTATAAAATAGAAACAAGCTATTTTCACCCACTTACCCTCAACCAAACATAAATTTCTATGTCTCTACGTATTCACAGACCCCTATCTTATTTTCTAAAGCACACTTGATCTGTTTAGCATTAGTATTGACTTGATTATTTCTATATTAGTAATTTCTATCCTATTTCTTTATCAAGCATTTATTGTGTTCAATTTTAGTAGTTTTTTATTATTTATGCAAGTATTTTATCTTCTATTTTATAAACTTAATTGTTAAAAACATGTGGATTAACACCCCCTAAGCAATCCACTCAGCTATCTATCTAACCAAACATTTTATTTATTGTTTTATTATTTGTAGGTCATCCTCCCAATCTAAAAGGGGAGTTATTCACAATCATTTAATTCAATACACACACAACCAAATAGATATTTCAACCATACCCATATTTAGTTTCTTCTTCTTCCTTTCTTGAAATATAAGCTAAAATTCGCTAAAACATTCTAGCTTGCCTAGTGGGATGCTTGAGTCTCTACTTGGGTTTCTCTTGTTTGCATATGTATTCTCTTCTCTCTATTATGTGATCATATATGACATCAAAATTTCTTTTGGGCTTAAAATTGACTACATAAATTAATTGATTTTAAGTTTAGATCACATAGTTTAACTTAAGGTAAAATAATCATATCGTATCATTGCTTTTGTTGCACATAATAAACCAAACCACCTACATCAATCAAATATCAAAAAAACTTGAGACAAGGCCCAACTAAAATTTCATCACCTAGCGGTCAACTTACCCTTTCCCAACAATCCTACTTGGAGGTCATTACCAAGGGGAGAACCAAATCAACTATTTGGTTGGGTATAAACTCTAGAAATCATTATATAATGGCTAATCACATGACACCATTATCACTATAGTGTGTGAAGTGAGCAGGTAGGCCCCAATACCAAGCCACATATTGATTTTAATAAAGATTATTTTTGAGAGCCTAAACAACATATAAACAATCATAAACTTCTTTTCTCATTCCCACTCTACAAGAAAATTTAAGTCACATAATTTCTTGAAAGCTTAAGGCATAAGCCAAAAGAGAGACTAAAAAGAACATTTAAGACTTAAATTTTTAAAGTGTGATTACTTTCCTTGATCATTTATTATCTTCTCTCTATTTGAGTGGTGAGATTATTTGTGTATTCTCCCTCCCTCACCTTAGATGGTTCTATCTTATCAGCAATGAAGGAATCTAGTAAAACAAAACTCATCACAAAACCAATCAACCTCTTATATCTCCTCATCCATGGACTATGTCTCTAAGCCAACAAACTCTCTTCACCCTTTGGGAAGTCTTTCCTTCCCTTAGGAAGTTCCCTGAGGAGATTCAAATTTTACCACCTTCTTATATAACAATCCTATGGCCCTTCAGTATTATCTTAGCACCATGCCTCATCGTACCCTTATTACAGTTCCACTTGTAGACCCACCTTATGGCATACCTTCCCACCTTATGGGAAACACATTTTTTTCCAAATTCACCACCCAAATATTTACTACCCAATCTTCCTCATCTACAAATAATCCCTTTGATACTACTATGGAAAACCAACCTGCGTAGCCAAAAACACCCTTATACCTTCCACCCCTACTAATAACTCCTCTAGGTTAGGATTAACACAACCAATAGCCACCTATACTCCCCCCACCATGGGAGTACCTACCACTAGCATTACCAACCTTATATAAACTACCCCTAATCTACTAAATACTATCCCACTTCAAAATCGCGTGGTGTCTATACTTTCTACCTTACCAAAAATCAATACAAAGGTCACTACCCTTTCTTTTATTACCAACCCAACAACTAATTCTACCTAACAAATGCCTATTACACCAAACTCAGGTTACCTCCCTAACCCACAAGGGCATGTACCTCTACCTACTACCCAATAGCCTACATCCACCTACCCCTACATAACTTCCACCCAACCACCAGTTTCTAGGTACTAATATGTGGCAACCCCTCAATCCCCTACCATTTGTCAGTGTGCCACCCAACCACCATAATAATATGCAACTTATAACCCTCTAGGTGCATAACCCCAAGTAGATCTAATGAAAATGCTAATGGATAAGATGATTACCTTAGAGTCATCCATTTTTGGAGCTCACAAAATCTTATCATATGATAAGATATATAACGAACCCATCCAACCATATATCCCTATCAAACCATATCCTCCTTAGTGGAAGCTCCCCAAATTCTCTAATTTTTAGAGTAAGGAGGATCTCTAATAGTACCTTAAGGTATTTAGACATGCATGCTATTTGATTTCTTATGATGATTACCTCCTTTTTACCTTCCCCATGTCCCTATTTATTCTAGCATTAGACTAGTATAGTGACATAACCAAACACTTTTTATTCTCCTTCATATAGATGGCCCAAACATTTTTGGATCACTTTTCAATAAATATCTCCAACAAGGTTTCCATCAATGACATTTACTCTATCTAACACTTTAACGATGAATCTATTATTGATTTTATAGCTCATTGGAGGAGCCTAATTAATCATGTTTCCTTCTCTTTACCAAAACATAAACTGATATAATTTTTTTAGGCATGTGACAAACACATCTCTTTTACATCACATGTCCAAAGATTCAAAAATTTTGACAAATCTTTTACCATGGTGTATAAGCTATAAAATAGATCCATCGATAAAGGAAAGATAAAATTGAAAATGAAGAACTCTACCTATAAAACCAATGAGGCCTCTTCCTCCAAACCAAGTAACCAAACCAATACCAATACCAAGATAAAGGGAATTAAGGATGTATTTGTCCTTAAAACTACTCCTTCACCATCTATTAACCAACCAAAATCCTCTAGCTCATTAAAAAAAACATGAGGAACCAAAATCAGAACAACCAAAATTAGTTTACTCCACTTGCAAAATTTTATGCTTAAATCTTGGAGAAGTTACTCAAGGATAACATCATACAACTTCCTCCTATCAAACCCCCTTAATAATTTAATTATTTTCATCATTCACCTAGTTGTTACAATGAGAATAATTTATGTGCTTTTCGTCGAGTAGTAGGGAATGACATTAGTAGGTGCATTACCTTTAAGAGGGTCATCCAACATCTCATTAACAAAGGAGAGATTATTTTGGATAACCCTAACATACCTCAAAACCAAGCCCTTAACATTTTTAGGGAACCTTTTCCCAATCATGCACCTACCAAAAATGAGAGCAATAAGGTTGAGTGTTCTCATGATGCCCATACCATCAATATGATTCTGGATATACTCATTAGTGAAGAACCTACTACCCAATATATATTTTACTCATATCCACTTATTGGGGTAGTGGAGTCATTTTCCATTCCTTTGGAGACCAAATTCAAAGAATCACCCCTTTCTCTTATGCCACTTATTGAGGTAGTGGAGCCATAAACCCCTCCTTCAAATGACATATTGGAACAAGTACCCATTTTACCTTCAAGCTCAATGATAGAGAAATTTAATTCCCCTTTGTTGATCATTACCAAAGAGGAAACCACCATTTCTTCACCTCCCATAGAGGATTCATCCATCCAAACCTTACCTATTCTGATTGAAGAAAAGGATGAGGTCACAATTCCACTTTCTCAACCTATTGGATTATCTTTCAACTCCATTATCTAGGAAACAAAACCAATTTACAAACTATTGTCTAGGTTAATGTAAAAATTGGAATTTTAAACCAACCCTGACATTAATTGATCCACCTTTTGGGAATAATTAGGGATACCTTACATTAGCAAGCATGAATCTCTAACCAAACCTTTTTTAGACTAACCCGCCACCCCTATTATCTAAACCCCTATCTTACCAACCAAATTGATAAAAATCTCTACCAACCCAATGATTTCTCAACCATTTAATTCACCCAAATTCCAAAAAACCAAATCAAACTCTACAACTAAACTAACCAAATCAACCAAAAACCTTGGTACCCTCCCTACATATATCCTTAATCATCCATCTGTGAAAGTGGAGCTTACCTCACCAAACCCAACAACCAAACACAAAACCAAATTAACCAAGGAGGTAAAGCTATCAAAAGGCCATAGGCCCAAACTCCTACCTCCTTCAAATTTTTCCTCTATATTGGGGCCTCATCCCTCTAATTTGATTAGAAAGCTAATTATCTCAACCAAAACCCAACCACCATTGTTGGTTACACCAACACACTTAATTTTGGACATACCTATCTTCACTGAGCCATAAAAAACTAAAATACCTACCCAAAAATCTCTTACCTCCAACCTATCAACATTTACCTTACCAAAACAAAAACCAAACTAACAAAACTACCTTACCCAAACCTCTTACCACCAAGCCCATTGCTAAAAACACTTCCATATCACCAACCAAGACCAAAACCTCTAAACCCTATCCACCTTTAGCTAAATCATACTAGACTATTTTATAAAGATTACTACAAGTTTCTTTCTTGACCTTACCCCCTATCAGGGCATTTGACCTTCTCAATCCAGAACTAGTCTAGTAAATTGAAAACCAAGTGTGCTCCTATCATAAGAAACTAGGACATGACATGGATAATTTCAAAGCTCTCCAACCCATTATCCATCAACTCTATGATGAGGATGATCTATTAATAATAAAACTCCCATAAGTCCATTATGAATCCAATAACCAAAATATACTACCCAATTCTTACTTACTCCCCCACTCTCACCTTAGTGTGATGACGAACTAAGCCAATATCCAACCCCAACTCTTCCCTCTATCCATACTATCTATGTGGTCACATGATCACATAGTAAATAAAAGGATAAGGTGAAGGTGAAAGTGTCCATCTCATGGACATACCCATCTTCCACCTCCCAACATGGTCAAATTCAAACACCTTCACCTTCATCCAAACCTAAGGTATCTATCTTGGTTACCTACCAATATAACCCCTCTATATCAATTAGGAGAGTGGTATTCAAACAACTTCACTAGACCCTAGTGAAGATGAGCCTATATGATTTGATATATGCTTCACCTCATCATCACCAAGTAATGATAGAGGCATTGTAATTAGTATAGGTCTAACCTGAAGACCCTCAACTTTTGGCATCCTTTTTTAGCACTCTCCAAATTTCCAACCTTGTCACCTTTAAGGATTTATAAATACCTTATATCCATCTTGATGACCCAAATCCCCTCTCCTTATCACTGCTTATATCAACCAGATCCACATCAAATAGGTTATGATTGATGGGGGATGTAGTATTAATATCATCTCCTCCCATGCCTATAACCAAATCAACCTAATAGACAATCTCATGTCCAAAACCTCAGCCATCCTTCCATCCTTCAATGACAACATGACCACTACCCTAGGAACTATTATCCTTCATATTTGTTTATGCCCTTGCATGCTCCCAAACTCTTATATGTAGTGGAAGGTGAATTCTAATACAATGTTTTTCTAGGATGACCTTCGATCCTCTTCATGAATTATGTCCCCTCTACCCTTTGTCATTGCATTAAATTTGAGGACAAAGGTCAGGTTGTCACTATACAAGCTAACTTAAGCCCTTTTTCATCATTCAACATGACTTACTAACCAATGATGTCCTCCTACATCCATCTATCACACCCTCCTCAACCAAATACAATACCTCAACCATGCAAGAGCGAGTCATACCTTCTACCAAAAAGATATCAACTAGCTCATCCATCCCCTCTTATTATATTCTCACCTCAAACCACTTAGAATACACATTCCAACATCTTTCAATGGGGGACAATCGCCTCATAACCCTTAATTCTTTCCCTACTCCCCAAGAGTATGGGAAAAAACCCAACCTCCTATAATTACCTTTTTTAATCTCATTATTTAACAATTTATTACCCACAACCTACACATAATAAGCATTGATGGTTAGGTTGACCATTGATAGTTTGTTTTACTACCAATGGTTGTCTCAACTACTGATTGTTGCCTCAACCACTGATGGTCACCTTAACCATCAATGATCACATCAACCATCAATGTTCACTATGGTATAATATATACTAAAGATATTTTCACCCACTTACCCTCAACCAAACCTAACTTTCTATGTCCTTACCTATTCATAGACCCTTGTCTTATTTTATGAAGCACACTTGATCTATTTATCATTAGTATTGACTTATTTATTGCTATATTGTTCATTTATAGCCTATTTATTTATCAAGAATTTCTTGTATTCAATTTAAGTAGATCTTAGTTATTGATGCAAGTAATATATCTTTTTTTTATAAACTTAATTGTTTAAAATACATGGATTGATATCCCTTGAGGAAGATCTTTCTTTTAGGATCTAGCTAGCACTAGACAATCCACCCAACTATCTAACCAATCATTTGCTTTAGTGCTATCTTATTTTTAGGTCATTCTCCTAAGTCAAAGAGGAGTTCTTCACAATAATTTAATTCAATCTGCACACAACCAAATAGGTTTCTCAAACATACCCATATCTAGTTTTGCCTTCTTCCTTTCTTGAAATATAAGCTGAAATTCACTAAAAAATTCTTTCACTAGGGGAATATCACCTCCTTACCCTTGATGCTTTCCCCACTTCCCAAGAGTATGGGAGAT
Organism: Torreya grandis; assembly: GCA_037957365.1. Classification (NCBI taxonomy): domain Eukaryota; kingdom Viridiplantae; phylum Streptophyta; class Pinopsida; order Cupressales; family Taxaceae; genus Torreya; species Torreya grandis. The sequence goes on along the minus strand of JARHVA010006614.1, from coordinate 368,610 downwards.
ATGACCACCAACCTAGATATGAACTTAATTTTAGATTGATTATTCCCTTTATACATTCACACTATCAAACCCATGTCATGTTTGAATGACTAGACAAACAACTTGATGATTCTACCACCTTCTCCTCACCTTGACCCTTCACCTCTATCTCTACTATTTAAACAATCTAAGTTTTACGAAGAGATACCTCCATAGGTTTACTTAGAATGAATTTGGTCTTAGATGATATTATCATGGGCTACATGAGCTAATTTCCACTGAGACCAAAACGCCTCAAGAGAAACATGGTCTTGGTTTCATTCTTCCCACTAAGAGGCAACCAAATCACCTATCGTCATCATTATTTAAGAAGACATCCCTCCCTCACCAAGTTTTTCTCTACCTACATGTGAGGATGAGGACATCATCCCCCATAACTCTTTTTTCATCAGCATGATAACCCTTGGACCCTTAACTTATCAAAAGGAGGGGGAAACCATAACCATCCCTTTGACCCATCCTAAGATGATAGGAGATGACTTTCCTACCATTAACACTATTTAGTACTAGGATGATGATTCCATTCTCACCTCCCTCGGTGCCCCAAATCCTTTAATCTAAAAATCAATTCCTCTTAATACTCTAACCATGTTAAATAAATCCACCATGGACACAAAATTGGGGACTTTGAATAACCCCTGTATTGTCAAATTTGGCCAATCATTGAATGCCAAAGAACTTGGGGACTTCCTCTCCTTCCTCGAATACCAAATCATAGAATCTTCTTGTTATTTTAGTAACATATTAGGAATTAATCCCACCAGTTACACCCATAACATAGTCAACATCCTTGATACCAAGCCCATCAAGAAAAAACATTAATGCATGCACCCTCTCATATCACTTCTTGTTAAAGAAAACCTTTAACATCTTATATCTATCAATTTAATTCAACCTATTGACTATACCCAATGGCTTTTGAATGTCATACCTATCAAAAAATTTATAGGGGGACTATGCATTTGTGTGGATTTTTTTTACCTCAACCTTGCTTACCCAAAAGATGACTTCCCTCTACCAAGTATCAACTAGCTAGTTGATCTTAAAGCTAGTCACAAGATGTTATCTGTCATGGATAAATTCTTGGGTTATAATCAGATCCTAATTGCCCTAGAAGATCAACACAAAACCACCTTTATCACCCTGTGGTAAGCATTTTGTTATAGATGCATGCCTTTCAAAATAAATAATGCTAGTGCAACCTAATAATTTGTCATGAATTACATCTTCCATAATATTATCCACAAGATTGTCAAAGACTATGTGGATGAGATTCCTAGGAAATACAAATATTGTAAGGACCATCTGACCATTATCAAGATTATCTTTGAGCACCTCATCCTTTACCATGTCTACCTTAAACCCAAGAAGTGCATTTTTGGGGTCTTGTCATGAAAGTTGCTTACCTTTATCATTTTCATTTAGGTGCTCGAAGTCAATCCTAACAAAATCAAGGCCATCCTCAGCATGCTTCCTCTAATTAACCTCAAAAAATTACATAGTTTGTATCGTAACCTCTAATCCATACATCACTTTATCTCCCAACTTTAAAACCGATGCCAACCCTTTCACCACCTTATGAAGAAGGATGCATCTTTTAAGTGGAATAGTGACTATAAAAATGCTTTTAATTCACTCAAATGGTACCTTTTGTCTCCACCTATCCTTACCCATCCCAAGGATGGCCAAAATTTATACCTATATATCTCTACCACTAATCTCTTCCTAGGGGTAATGGTCTCTCATAAAGATGGCAACATAAAGAGCAAGCCATCTACTACCTCAATTGCATGCTTGTAGACTACGATAGTTGGTACACCCATACTAAGAAACTTTGTTTATCCTTAGTTTTATAATTACCAAAATTTGACACTACCTTTTTAACCACAAAACCTATGTCATAACAAATACTAACCCACTCTAGTATATGTACTTCAAGCCATACCAAAACCAACATATGTCCAAGTGTCTCATACATTTATTTAAGTTTGACCTTGAGTTTCTTTAGGATAAGTAAATTAAAGGGAAAGTCATTTCTAACCAATTGGATGAAGCACCATTAGCATACAACCAACCTTCCACTCTTGATTTCCCCAATGTGTCCATTATGACCCTCCCTTAGGAAGACTTCACCTATCAAGTCACCATCTTATTTTATGGATAAAAGTGTCAATGTGTTAGGGGAACTAACATCATCATTATTATGTTTGAAAATTAACCTCTTCCTTTGTCTTACAAGATTGATTTTGAATTTACTAACAATATGGCTTAGTATGAAACCCTAATCATATGCCTCCAAACTATGCTAACATTTGAAGTCATAATTATAAACATATTTGGTGACTCCCAACTTGTGGTCAATCAAATTAATGACTCTTAATAGTGTAATAATTATGTTTTACAATAGTAAAAAAAATTAGTTGTTAAAATCTTAACATCCTTTGAACACTACTGCATCTGGTCAACCCCATGATCTACCAATAATTTTGCTAACACTATGGCTTCCCTTACCTCTTAGATCCTATTTACACCCTCTGACTCTAGGATATCTATCATTATCCTTAGACTTACCTAGCCTTCTTATGTCAAACCATATTTTCCCACCATCTTCCATATGGAAGAGACCGAATTTGACCTTTGATATCATCAGACCTTCGACTACCTCAACCTTGCCATCATTCCTTCTGATATTTCTATGAATGCTCAAAGAGAATTTATCTATATCACCTCATATACCATTATGGGGTAATTATTTATAAACATGAGTTTGATGGTCTCCACTTCCATTTCCTATGCAATCATGAAGCCTCTCACACTATCAAGGAAATGCATGATGGTATATGTGGGGGATACTTTAGTGGTCTCACCATAGATAAATGCATCCTTTGTTTCAGCTATTACTAGCCTACCCTTAACCAAGACTATTTTGATTATGTGAAAAAGTGTGTTAAGTGTTAGCAGCATGCTAATCTCCATCACACACCTAGCCATAGTCTTCATTTTTATATTGATTTCTAACCCTTATCACAATGGGGTCTATATGTTATTGGAAAATTAACCTCCATTATTTGTAATGACACAATTATATCATCACTAAAACTAAATATTTTACCAAATGGGTAGAGGTTATTCATCTAGTCTTAACCAAAGTGGAAAAGATTATCAACTTTACCAACCATCACATCATCTATTGCTTTGGTGTTCTTCACAAAATTATCACCGATAATGGTATATATTTTATAAAGAAGCAAGTCCAAGGTATTTTTTATGAATTTGGTATTAATTTAAGTTTATCCTCAACCCATCTCCCTCAAGTGAATGGAAAAGCAAAAGCTTGTAAAAAACTCTTTAAAACATGCTCACTAAAATGTCAATACATCTGGTCAAGATTGGAATTTGCATATCCTTTCAACTTATGGGCATACCAAAATAGAATTTGAACCCCTATGGGTGATACACCATTCTATATTATGTTTGGAGAAAAGGCTGTCTTACATCTAAAAGTCCAAATCCCATCCCTTAACATATCTTTGCATGATTTCATTTCTAAAGATGATTATCATCAACACCATTTAATCAGCCTAAACTACTTGATGAGAGTTACTTGGCCACCCTTATCCATATTCATGTCTCTTAAGAGTGCATCAAGCATGCCTAAAACAAATACCTTAGAGTGAAAGAATTAAAAATTAGAGACCTCAGCCTAAAAGAAAATCAACATGTCACCAATATGGAGAAAAAAAAAAGCATGACAAGTTTGTTGTCAATTGGATTGGACCTTATATCATAACCCACAAGTATGGATCAGGATCTTACTAGTTATCCTCTCTTGAGGTAAACCCATAACTTGATCCCCTCAATGCTTCACATCTACATCCTTTCTTTTTTTAAAAAGGATCAAACTCACCTTCTATCTAACTTAAGCTCATCCTTTGTTTACAAACCACATTCATCTTCTTATTTTAGGGGCATCTAATTAAATATAAATCATATGATTATCGATGATAGTCATATCCTCACCTTGAATTATGGGTACCCTAAATCTACCCATGGTATGATTTTTATGGTACTTTTTTTCCCTTTTCATAAGGACGGATTCCCATGATCATTATCAACTAACCTTCTTTACACCTAATGAACCTTCTTTTGATTTTAGTTTTTCCTTCATAAAGGTGAACCCTTTAAGCCTATATAAGAATGTATATGTCAAGAAAAATAAAAAATATCCAAAAATAAAAATCCAAACCAATAGAAATCATGTGTCATTCCTAGCATTCATAGACTACTTCATTAATAGATAGCTATTGAAAACATATTCAAAATTTCCAAGTAAGGTGGATTGCTCCCTTTAAGGACAATTATAAAAGGCATTAATCTAAGAATAAAACTTAGACTACTCCCTTGAAGGATGGTTGAGTTAATATTTTGTCAAAAAAAGTAATTTATTGGAAGCTTCATGCATTGATCAACTTCCCCAACCCTCCTATATAATAAGAAAAAGACCCATTATCAAGCAAAAGCAAAAACACAAATTTGGAAAGTCATAATTGGCTCTCATAATAAAAATATTTTTGAAGGCCGTAATTAACTCTCATGAGTAGACTTCACACATCAATCATTCTATACATTATATGATATAAATTTTTTTATAGTAAATCTTTAAAAACCTACAAAAGAGGCATGCTAGTCTCACAAGAAGGTTCCATTTTCATCCATTTCCATTTTATGCACTATAATCAAGGGATTTTGAGCTCAGTTGACATTATGTGATCAAGACATTTTTTAACCAACTAAAGAACACTAATACAAATAATTTAAGGGGATTATATTCCTTAAGCCAATCCAACTTTAGTTTTGTTTTAGTCCTTATAAAAGAAGAAACATCATTCCCTCTTCCTATCTTATTATGACTAGTTGATATATTCACTAAGACATTTGTCTCTTGATTATATCCTTTGTTCTCACATCTAGTATTGTTAATTAACTCACTTTATGTGTTATACCTCCATCAAAGTAATAATAACATTAATCATAAACATCATGCATAAACATATGTCATAAGTAAAAACATGCATCGTTAGCATATCCATCAACATGTCAAATTCAAGTGTCTATGAATAATAAAGAAAGAAACCATCTTTAACACATGTCTAAATTTAAATAATGAAGCACATACTCATTAAAATTTAGCATACATGTCATAAATCATAACCATAAATAAAATTCATCGCATGTCTAGCTAGGTAGTCTACATCAATATCCAATATCCATAACATAAGCATAATCAATATAACATGAGCATGATTAATATAAACATCACATCATCCCATAAACATAAAATTAAACCATAAACCATGAGTAAATAAATATCATATATATAATTCATGAGTCTAACATCATAATGTATATAGTAAATATACATCTCTCTTTCTTAAAATTTACAGCTCACCACATGGACTCATAATCTAGAGTAAAAATGATATACAACAATATATAGTATGTCATAAACCATGTCCTATCTATGTCCCTAGGGCACCATTGTCTCCTAGAGCACTACTAGGTCCCAGTGCCTACCCCCTACAATACATGTGTATCTAGCTATAGACACATCCGAATGACTTGGTGTCATCATGCTATCACCACCTGATCAAACAACCTAAATACCAAATGCAATTACAAATTCATAAACTAATCTACCAATTTAAATAGCATCCCATAATTCATTCTTTGACCATCATCAAGGAGGAATCCATGGGCCCATTTCCCATCCTTGACCACATCCATGCTACATCCTAGCTCAACCACCTCAGCAATGATTCCACTCCTTAGTGGTCCCCATGAATAATATTATTTGCCTAATATGCCAAAAACTATAGCTAAATAAATCACAAAATATAAATGAGTGAAATGAATCACTTTTTGTTTTTTCACTCATGACCTTTTAGGGTTTTCACGCTAAGCATTGATAGTCAGGGTGACCATCGATGGTCACCATTGAAGACCCTCACCATCGACGGTTAGGTGGCTCACTTTTTTATCTTACCTTAATTAGTCATTTTAAGTAAAATCAAATAAACACACCCACCCATGGAGACTACCTTCTCCACCCACCCTAACCACCTCATCACCTCACCAATGGTCTATTTCAGCGTAGCTAGCATGCATTTTATGATGACTTTTGCTTGGTCATTTGACCATAGTGACAACATTTCCATGTTGACCACTTTATTAACTAGTGCCACCTTGTATATACTTTACCTACTTATGTCTTCTTAAGATCACTTCCTACCTTAGATACTTGTGACTTCACCTAACCAATTTATGTTTTCATCAAGATCACTTCCTACTTTGGATACCCATAGAACCATAGAAATTACCTAAGATACTTGTATTTATGAGTGGACCTAGCCACCATGCCTACATGTGGTCATGTGGTCCACTTGCCACTTATCCTCCTAGCACTGACCTTTATTTTTCCCAGCTTTGACAACCTAGTCTATGTGTGATCTTGGTTATCACACTTTATGTGTTTATTTGCACTTCAGTGCCTAACCTATCACCCACCTTTATGACATCCACCTTCATCAACACCTTCATTTACCTTATTAAACCTATACTAAATTTTATTTTACCTCATCAACTCTCAGTTTAAGGGGGAACACCTCAACCCATACTCGAGGCAACCAGACCATCGACCAATAATCCATTTTTGTTTTGCAACTTGTTAATTAAATTCTACATAACAAAAAGGGGAAACAAGTAGATACCAAAAATTTTCACACCATAATTTTGAATGTCAAAACATTGGTAGACTACCTTAAGACCCCATTAAGACCAATTTAGCCCTTTGACCCCTAATTGAGCCTAGCCATGGTTAGTTTGACCAAATGACTAAGCCCACATATTAACCACCTTTTTCCTTGGCCCTAAACCAATGATAGTTAAGATGACCATCGACAATCACCTTGATCACTGATAGTTAGGGTTACATCACCTAACCAACTAAACACCCACATCAATCCGTGTTACTTTTCTAAAAATAACTTGTCTAAATCCACATGTAAGCCATTTTATGCATGATTTATAATTATAAATCCTAGATAATGTCTTGTTGTACCTGTCCTTGCTTGCCTATAAGAAGAGAGGAGTAGGAGGTGAAATGGATCCAAAAATATCAAGATATTTTTTATCCATAGCTTCTTTTGCAAGTGTTCTTCCAATAACCCAACAATTTAGCCATCATGGTAGAGAGCCAACTTACTACCACCCTTTGGTCGATATCAAACTACTGTTACCCTACCAAAATCATACAAGACTCTATCAATGAGCTAACCACCTCAATCACTCATTTGATCAATCTTTTACAAGATAATTATTTGTTTTTTAGTATTCAATTACTTTATTTGTATCTTGTATTCAACCCAACACAAGCCAACCTCCTAGAATTACCTTCTAAAATATCATCAATTAGCCATTTATTACCCATAGCCTACACATAATAAATGCTAATAGTTAACTTGATTATTGATGGTCTGTCCAACCATCGATGGTTGCCTTAACCACCAATGGTCATCTTAACCATCAATGGTCACATCAACCATTAACAATCATTGTGGTATAAAATAGAGTAATGTTATTTTCACCAACTTACCCTCAACCAAACCCAACTTTTTATGTCCCTACCTATTCATAGACCCCTATCCTATTTTATGAAGTTCACTTGATCTATTTAGCATCAATATTGACTTTTTTATTGTTATATTAGTCATTTCTAGCCTATTTTTTATCAGGTATTTCTTATGTGTAATTTCAGTATCTTTTGATTATAGATGCAACTACTCTATCTTCTGTTAAATAAACCTAATTTTTAAAAATGTGTGGATTGATAACTCCTAAGGAAGCTCTTTTTTTTGGTATCTAGTTAGCACTAGGCAATCCACCTAGCCATCTATCTAATCAGTCATTTTCTTTAATTTTGTCTTATTTGTAGGTCATCCTCACAAATTAAAGAGGAGTCTGATTCAATGTGTGCACAACCAAATAAGTTTTTCAACCATACCCATATTTAGTTTTTTCTTCTTCTTTTCCTAAAATATAAGCTTAAATTAATTGCAATAGACTCTATAGATTATCAAAGTGTAATCTATTTTTGGTATATGTGTTTAATTAAAAAAAATCACATATTTCTAATTGATCCTAGTGGGATTATTATAGAATCATAAATCATCATGAATAATGACCACATTCAGATGAGGATAGATATAGTTTGTATCTATTTGTGGTAAGTAGGGTTAAATCCTTCTTATTTTATCTAAAAGGATGTGATTTAGAATGTTTAAATGGAGGGATGGGTTTCCTACAAATTCCTAGATTATAAATAGTTGACTATAGTAATGAATTTATATCTGTTAATTTTGATACCTTATTATAAACATGGATTAAAAGAGTACACTTATTTCTAGTAATGGTAATAATCCTTGTATATTGGTGAATATAATTTGATGATTACTTTTGGTTGCATTTTCTGTTATTATTTTAGAAATGAAAATGACACTTTCAAAAGTCTATTGTAAATGGTGGGTTGGAAAATATCAAAAAGCTAATAAGAGTTGTAATTAATGTCTGGAATACAAACTTATATGAATTGATACATCTTTAATGTTTTTACATTTTATTTCTAATATATATTTAAATTTACTTTTATTTGAATGTTAGATAATTTTCATATTTTAATTATTATTTCTAGACTAAAGTAGTCATTAAAAAAATATCAAACAACTAATATGAATTTGGTGTGGTATTATGAATTTAGAATCTAATGTATCTAGTTTCATAATTAAATAGTATGTATTATATACTATATTAAGATATTTACCACTTCTTATGTTTATTTTATTATAAATTAATGCAATCAATTATAGTTGGACTATATCATTGTTTGAAGTTAGTTTCTTATACATTTTTCAAGGATAATTGGGTTACAAATTTTGTAGCCTATTTAATTGATCATTGTTTATAAGTATTTATCTATTTGAAATAATTACAATCCATTATTCATCTCTCTTATGGTTCATTACAAATTTTAGCCATAAATGATCATTATTAATGTATATTTCTCATGATTTTAAATAGTACATATGTACATTCATTTATTTTTATGAGTAAGTAATAGTTTAAGAGTGATCTTGGGGAAATAGTTTTAGAATATATTATGTGATTGGCATAGGTAATCAGGGTTCAATTTCCAATATCAATACTAACTGCTAAGGAAATTGTATGATTTAGCAAAATTTCACATGAATAAATTATTTTCATCATTGTATATATTGACCATTTATTAAATAATTACCATTGTCTTAATAATGGAACCATTTTGGAGATGCCTAAATTTTGTATAAGACCATACTTCATGTCATTTATTAGAACTTTATACACATAATAATTTACAAAAAAATAAGGCATATATTAGTTTATTTTACTTGACTATTTCTATATTATTATTTGTGAGTTTGTCTATTGGATATTTATTATGTAATTTTGTCATAGGGATCTGTATTTTTGGTCATGTGTCCTTCTGGAAAAACATGTACTAAACGGATATGACCTCCATTTTTCATGCCACTTTTTCATATGGATCCCTAGTTTTAGTCATGTGTCCTAGATAAGTCCACTATAAATGGATATGAAAAGTTTGTTACCCTATTAATTTAGCATGGACCTATCTAGGCATAAATTTTGGAATTTATTTTGAGTCACATTTAATTTTGGTCTTATTTTTTACCATTGGGTCTTAACTTAAGTCATATTTTACATACTTATAGGTCCCAAATTCAAAATCAAAACACATTTAAATAGAAGGCTTCTCTAGGTAATTAAGTAAAATTATCCTCACTCTCAAAATGTATTCTAATAATTTCATGGACCAATCTATAGTCTTGATTAATCTATATTAATGTTTGAATCCTAATTTCCATGCTTTTTTCAAGGGTAAAATAGGAGAAATAGCATATAGACTTGCATTCATGATTACACACACACGCATGTATGTTGGATAACTAAATTTAAGTTTGAGCCCTCTTTGAAGTATTATAAATTTAGTGAACTTATTGTTATTTTAATGGGGTTTGACCAAGATTATCACAACTTAGTCCCTTTTTCCTGATTCCACCCACCCCACCTTAATTTCATTTTAATTTAGGTTGTGTAGGAATTTAGGGTTTTATCACTACATGTAATTAATGTAACATGTCAGATATCAAAATGTTCCTATGTCACTAATCAATTCATGTGAAGGTGGTGAAATAATTATTTTGATACCATAGACAATAAGCATAAGTCCATAATCAATAGACTTTGGTACATTGCACTATTATCCACTTATTATGCTTGTGTCGTGAAACATCTATTGATTTTACCTCTAATATATCATTTCTATAATTTTATTTTATATATTTTTATTTGTCATAAGCCTATCAAATTCAACTAGGATAGGTCCCTGGTTAGTATACTATAACACACTACATCATCATCCCCTTACAATAGATCAATATAGATTTTATTTTTCCCTTATTATAATATCAAGCCTATATAGTCACACTCTATTCTATTTCTAACTCTAAAATAGGTAAAAACATCACAAAACATACATTAACAAGATAATTATATTTATTCTTAGTGTTTTCCCAAAATATTCCATTTTTAAATATTTGTCAAAATTAGAATAGTTAAATATTGTATATCTTTAGCATTATGATATATTTAATTTTACACCTATATACACATTAAACTATTATGTGATTTTATCAAAATATGTTATAACATATTGGTAAACCTAAATATTTGTATTTGAACCTTTTATTAATGATATAATTTTTCAATTTCAAATTCATTTATAATTTTCTTTCCTAGAAACTATGTTTTGGAAATTTTAAAATTCCTTTGAGATGTTATTATGGAAACACAATCATCAATTTTACCTAAGTTATGCTTTTTGGGTTACTTACCCAATACTCAAGACATTATACAACATTTTTTGTGGTTTTTAATTTATGCATACCTCAAGGTATATTAGAAACACCAAAGGTTTTTTTCATAGCAAACCTTCAACTATTTGTTCCTATAATGCATCGATAAGTGGTTATCCCTGAGAAATTGCTCTCAATGTATTTGATAGATAAGATAGTTTAACTATGTTAATTATATAATGCTTAGTATTTAGTTCATTTTTAACCATATTCACTATTTATCAATGGGATCAATATATCTGAGAGCCTATGAAGAAAACACACCTTGCCTAATTACACTCATTATCAGCCTTGCTTTCCTTCATATGTTTGGTTGTTTTTTATCAGTGAGATGGATATTGCTCATGTTTTCTCTATTTTGTATTAATAAATCCAAAAATTAATATACATATTTATCTAAACATGAAATGACCAATGGTTTTTAGTCTTTAGATCAAAAACATTCTAGTAATATTACACCTTATGATTATGATAAAGAATGGATTAATCGTAATACTTGTACAGTTTTTAATTATTTTAAAATTACTTAATAATATGAAAAAGATGACCATAAATATTAAAATCAAATTAAATGGTACAATAATAATTAAATTATTGAAGAATAAAATTATATAACTAATTTTAAAATTACACAACCAATTCTTCCTTTGTATTTATCTTTTCATAAATCATAATAAAAAGAGCATAACAAAAATTCATTATTTATCTATCTTAATCTCTCAAAAGTATAAAAATATAAAAATTAATTAAATAATGAACACTATTTAGCTTTTTACTTGGTTATTGTATTACATTTCATTAATACATATAAATTAGAAAAACATATCCATTGCATTAAAATTTCAAATGATTCAAATGAATGTGTTAGTTTATCTATCTATAAAATATATATGTTAGAGATGCATATAGTCCACATTATCATCTCACCAAAATTATTTATATTTAAGATATAATAATATCTCCCCTCCCTTGCAATATATGAATAATTTTATTACTGCATATCTCTCTTTTGAACTAATATAAGATGCTAATGGATGTAAATTTTATATATATTGTGAATTATATATCTATATATACAAAATAATGCTACTAAAATATTATGGAATGATTATCAAGATATTCATCCTCTAATAATTCAATATGAGTTGCATGAGAATACATGTTTTAAAGATTCTTATTCCTATCTTAAGTCACTCAAATCTAATAAAGATCAATTTAATGTTTACAATACTATTACAAATTCAAAATAATAATCTAAGTATTAATAATCAAATTTATACTGATTTTTTATTTGAATTAAATATTAAACCATGCAATGATAGTTTCCATGATTATCTTACAACAATTTTACAAATGGATAATAAATTTCAACCCATAAGTGAGCCTTTCCAAATCACCACCAATCTCATTAGACAATTTTTATCCATGATGGATGTCATTGGATAAAAACAAAATAGATTTCTTGATCTCACTTCACAAACTAGATCATGTTATGAAAATATCAAAGATAAGGTTATCTTAGAAAAACCCTTGACATGAGTTATAAATGAGAATCCATATCCATAAGGTTTTGTTATGCCTACACTAGTAATTTTTGATGGTTTTGGAGTTATTGTTTATCATTTAACACTATGTAACCTCTATTTAAAATAATGGAGGAATGATGTATGTATTTTACGCAAATATTTTCATAGAATTCTCACTAGAGAGGCTTCATCTTGGTTCTAAACTTTACCTAGTGACTCCTTATGTAAATTTAAAAAATTAGAAGATGAATTATTATCTAATAATCATAAATAATTGATACATAATATCATATTCAAAAATTTAAATTTTTTGAAACAAGGCCACAATGAAATCAATAAAGACATATTAAGTTTGAAAAATAATTTTCATATTTAACCTATCAGTTCTTAGATATTGAAAATAAATTTATATTTAGTAGGGGTCTCTTATCACCATTGAAATAAATATCCATGCATATAATTTACATATCTTTTGAGAATTTATACATGGATATTTTCAAATATGCATGTGAGATAAATTTAAAAATAAAAAATGTTATGAATTCAAAATCATCTCCCTACAAACAAACAATCATCAATAAAAAAAGGAATCTATATTTAAAATATAGAATAAATGATCCACTTTAATTCATTAATAATATATATGAATCACTCAATATATAAAGGAATAACAAGATAAAGTGATCAATAAATATAAGGAAATAGTTTTCAAATAATCACCTAAGCTGAGAAAACCTAATTATAATTAGAGGCCATCACTCCTATTTGATAGATTCAAAGAATAACCACATGATATTTTACATACATTTTTGTATGAGAAATTAAACGCTCTCCCTAATAAATATTGTCAGTATAATCATCATCTTGAGTATATAAAAGGAAAGGCATTTTGCGCTTATCATGGTATTAATGGACATCAAGATAATGACTATTATGCATTGTGAGAAAAGATTACACAACTCATAGCTAAAGGGATTATCTCATTTCAAAAAAATATAATTACAAATAATGAAACATAAATCCCTATTAATAACACATAGAACTATGATACAAAATATAAAGCATTAAATGTAGATCAAAACTATAAAAAGATAATATCTAATTAGTAGTATCAAATGTAGTTAGCAAAGATAACTAATATAGGTGAAAAATATATTTAAATACATGGATATAATATCAAAAATAATATATGAATAATAATAAATATGATTCATAATTCCTCCAAGATGGTTTGTTAGTTCTATAATTTGTAATTATATTAAAACAACCATGTATCAAAAATATAAATAACACATTTTCAAATACATCAACAATTTATATATAAAATATCATTAAATAAGATACTCTATCAAATTAAAAAACACATCTAATGAACATTTAAAATATAAATATTTTACACAAGTCCAAATTAAGAGAAAATAAACCACAAATCCATGTGTGTTTGTGTGTGTGAGTGAGTCATTGAGTGAGTGAGTGTGAGACAAAGAGAAAGGGACAGAGAGAGATTTATACAATTATACAATGATTGAATATCGATATATAATGAACTAATACAGATGTTAAGCACCACCATCTTATTTACAATTGAATATATAAAGAGGAATCTATACTATCAACAACTTATGATCTTAATCGATATCAACTCCTCTACTTGTGACCCTTGTATGTTACCACTCATTACTTAAATTATGCATGATCATGTTGAAACTAAATATACTCTTAAAATACATTATAACTAAGATTTTTTTATGGTGTAGGAGGATGAATTTATTGTATCATGAGATCCACCTTGACCTAGTCATCCTCCAAAATATCTACATCTACATAAGATATTGTCTTATCATCATCTATAATTACTGTAACTTAAGTTGTATTAGCTATAGATACATAATAAAATAAGCAATCATGCTCTCCCACAATGTTTATCACTCAATTTAAAAATCACACTAAGGACCACCTTACAAGGCGCATGTTATTAAATAACCTATAGGGATGCCTCTTAATGATATTATATTAATCATCATCTTGTGAAAAAATCAAATCAATGCAAATATTATAAACATATATAAAAACTTTACAATTTTTTTAAAATTTTACATATTCTTACTTAGAGGTGGAGATTGAGTGTCACTAGATTCCAAACCATCGACATCTATTCAACTTATTTTTTAGGATCACCCACCACTATTGGAATAAAAATAGGTCACTTATGGGTTAACCACCATCTTGTATATGATTATGTAAACTAACATCATATGTATAAATAAATATATCCACATCTTCTAGGGGGATTAGATCTAGGTCTATATTAGTAGGATAAATGATATTAACCTCTCCATATGGATCCTTAATAGATCATATCCATACATGTATTATATGGGGACATTTAATGGAATACCAAAATTTCTAGTAACATGATAAAATTAAAAATGATCATAAACATTTGACCATCAGTTGTGAAGCCAATAACTAAAACATATTATTCCCAACTCCACCATATCTTTTTACAAGCCTTTAAATCCCATGTACTTTAACCTTAAAATTATAGAAACATATTAATGATCTAATATATATAAACACTTGATCATGTTTCCTTTCATAACATAGGTTCTCACCACCCATCTCTCTCTCTCTCTCTCTCTCTCTCTCTCTCTCTCTCTCTCTCTCTCTCTCTCTCTCTCTCTCTCTCTCTCTCTCTCTCTCTCTCTCTCTCTCTCTCTCTCTCTCTCTCTCTCTCTCTCTCGTGGGTGTGTGTATGTACGCCCATCCACCATAAGGTGTCCACATAGGGTGGATTATTATGATGTGATTATAGTACCAATAATGAAGAAGTGTAGATTAATTAAATCACCTTGAAACCTATATCAATTATACCTATATAGATCCATTAAAAAATAGGTAAGCATAGTTTGACCCCAATATTATTTAATATCATGATCCTCAATATCATATAAAAATATTCACACTTGATAATAAATGGAAATCCCACCATGCCAACTACATAAAATGATGAAAGAAATGTTCAAATAAATTTTCATGCGTGTGTGTGTGTGTGTGTGTGTGTGTGTGTGTGTGTGTGTGGGTGTGTGTGTGTGTGTGTGTGTGTGTGTGTGTGTGTGTGTGTGTGTGTGTGTGTGTGTGTGTGTGTGTGTGTGTGTGTGTGTGTGTGTGTGTATGCATGTATATGTATATGTGTGTGTGTATGTATGTATGTGTGTGTGTGTGTATATATATATCATAGAATATGGTTAATAATTTTCTATGTTGGATCATATATTATGTGTATATATGTAATGTGTGTGTATGTATGTATGTATATAAAATTTTCCCCTCAGTAATGTCTTGTCATATATAATTTTTTAAATATTAGTGTGCATGTATAATATTTATAACATTATTACTATACACATAATTTTGAGTTGATTTTTCATAACCAAATCCATGATATTAGGGATTAAATGAGATATATTGATAAGTGTTGAGTTCTTAATTAAAGAATACCATCACCCTATATAAGTATGTGATTAATTCTATTGAATAAGTATAATGAATAATTGCCTAAAATTTTATGGTAGTTATCATCTAGTACTAGATTAGCTTTTAACATTTATTTGGCCCAGATCTTGTTCATATTATAGCATTGGAGTGAAGATAATGTCCACTACTCTCATCATTAAAAAATCCTTTCATTTCTATGTCAACATTTTTATAGTGTATACCATTGTAAACTTTGTTTCCATTGACGTTTTCATAGATATATAGTTTTATATTACATTCTATAGTTTTTTCACAAGTTTTTTACCATACCAAGTCATAATTTTACATGAGGGTTTGTGTTATTCTCAATGGAAAGTATTTTATGATTTGTTGTTACCATGACCCTTTTTACATCGATAGGTATTTCATCTAACATAGATCATCCTTATCATATAACATTTTACCTCCTATCTAACACATATAATTTATCCTCAACATTAAATTCATGACTTATCTATTTTATTTGATCAACATTAGTTATTATTCATCATAGCTCAGCTTCAAACTTCAAACATCATATGTTTGATGTTTTAGTGAATGTACACCTAATCTTATACACACTATGGATTAATTTTACTTAGATATGCATTGAGATATTTTTATAGCTCGTGATGATCCCTACTTGATTCTCTTGATAACATAATAAAATCATATTAGTTCCACTATGGTTGAATTATATTCCCATTGACCATTGTCTCTCTTGACTTCCTAATATCATGATCTTCTATTAGAATCAAAGACTCAAATCCTTGCATGGAATTATTTACATAATTCATGACATTAGATCCTATATACCACCCTCTCTAACCTCAAAACTACCTTGATGACTCCATGGTTACCCTAACTAGGGATTGATCAATTTATGTTGTGTATTGTATTTTGCATTTGTTTTGTTAAGAATGATATTCCATGAAGAGACAAATATTCTCAATATTTGATGATTTTATAAAATTTAAAATGTGGTGAACACATATAGTTTAGTGGATCCATATTTTTAAAACTCTAACCCAAGATCATCCTCGTTGTCACATACTTCACCATAGATTCATCTCCAAAACCAAAGCTACTTGTAATAAAGCCCATAGATTTATATATTATTTTATGTTTAGCTTTCATTAAGTTGTCTAATGTTTTAAGAGTTTATTAATAGGTGTTTTTTTAAGTTTAATTAATCTCATTTATTTATTTTATATTTTATTAATTTAAGTGTTTTGGTTTAGGATCTACATATTTGTTTTTGTTAATACATAATATAGTTTTAGGTGTTTATGTGTTATTTTATTAAAAAAATTGCATTAGTCTTTTATTTTTTCCATTTATATAGTGTCTTTATTTTATTTTATTTTCGTTTTATCTTGTTTCATATTTTTCTTGTCATGTGAAAATTATTATTAAATTACCCTTTTAAATTTAATATGCCTAATGTCATTTTTTTTATGTTATGTTTTTTCTAAGTTAGTATTTATTAGGATAGGTCATTGTTCTAGTATGTTTGTTGCATCTATGTGTTTATAATTTGTAAGTAATGTTATATTTAATTTATATTTTATAAGATTTGAAATACATGATTAATTTAAATATTGTGAGGCATCATAGTTCCTCCTATACGTGTCAATATTTTATTATTATAAACTATCAAATAATCCTATATTACAAGGTGATAGTTTTATTATTTATATATTTTTTGTAACATACATATTATCAAGTGAACTTGACATCTATTTTATTTGGAGGAGGGGGTATTATTTCTCCCATGTTCACCCTAAAGGGGTCAAGTTTAAAATATGAGTGTGCACATGTAATATCTATAACATTATTCTTGTATGGGTAATTGTGAATTGATTTTTCATAACTAACTCCATGATATTAGGGTTTACATGAGATATATTGATAAGGTTTGAATCATTAAATAAAGGATGCCATGACCCTATATAAATATTTAACCCACAATATTGAATAATTATCATGAATGATTGAATAAAAATTAATTGTTGTTATCATATAAATGGGCTTAAGTAATATGGGTTGGCCTACCCACACCTTATAGGGTCATTCATCACCCAAAATTTAGTATTCACATGATTTGACATACATCATCTAAGGTGATATTCATCTTCCCTATAGGGATAAAATATTTACATGTTAATATCATATGGTATTAGTTTTTAATGATCCAATGTGCCTAAGACTATATGCATCTAGGGTGTGTGTGTGTGTGTGTGTGTGTGTCTATACATACATACATACATATATATATATATATATATATACATCTATATATATATACATAAATATATATATATATATATATACATAAATATATATATATATATACATACATACATATACATACATACATACATATATATATATATATGTATGTATGTATGTATGTATATATATATATATATACATACATATATATATACATATATATATATCTATGTATATATATATGTGTATATATATATATATGTATATATATAATGTGTATATATATATATATATCTATATATATATCTATATATATATATATATATATATATAATCATTTTCCAATGGTAGAGATCAAAATTATTCATCATGTGAACATGACAAAACTTTCTATTTTGTATATCACATTACAATCACAAGTTCACAACAACAACATCGATAATATCGTACATAAATATAATCAATTAATGAAAATAAAAATAGTCACTAATATCTTTTTTTAACAAAAACATGACCGTTTCATTTGGGATAACTTTGGAGACACATTTGGTATGAAACAGATAAGTCTACATCTAGACAAAAATCATGTGGATGAGTATATGATCTCTTAGAATAGCTTTAAAAGACCTTGTATAGGAACATCCCAAAGTAGAAATGACCACTTAACCTTTTAAAAACATATAAAATACATCTAAATGTATAATTTTTCAAATATTACAAAGGCCAAAATTTATTTTTTATAGACATAACAAGGGTAGTGCATGCTCTTAATGCAAGTTGTCCATGACTAGCTCAAACTAAGACAACCATATAAAAATATTATTTGGATTCATGTCTCTCTTTGAGCTCAAATTGTGAATCTTCAATGTGAAAATGAATTATGGTTTCTTTTTCAACCAATCTATTTATATGATTCAACTTTTTATTTTTTCAAAACTTTAAATCCTTCCTATTAACTATATAATCTTATACACACACTGTCTCATTAAATACATTTATGAATAACTCCCCATGAGTTATATTAGTAAAAACCCAAAGTACTCTTTCATATGGTATTATTTTTACCATTCTCGTCAACCTTCCAAAAAATTCTAAATTTTACCTTTACTTATAATGCACATTTTTTACCTTCATATTTTTTTAAACTAAAATAAATCATTATACTATAATAATAAAAATTATAAATCAATTAAATATTATATTTGATCAATAATTCATTCAAAAAAATTGGAAAATATGTACATCCTTTCCATATGATGCATTCAATTATCTCATGCCTTGTATTGAAAAGGGGACATCCATCAGGCTTATTAGACAATACATTATGTACGATTTAGAATAGTTAAAATCTATTACATGATAAATTTTTATGATATATTAATTTAAATACATAGTAATACTAGGGTCACATGTCATGTAGGTTCAGTCAAAAATCAGATCAAAGACATAATATAGAAACAAAAAATAGGCACAATAATATTCTATAATAGAGTACATGTTTTAAAAATATTAAAATAATTCAAATGGAAAGTATATGAAAATAATGATCACATTGATATAAATTATATTATTATATGATAGGTATTTTCACCCACTTAAACAAAACCCAAAGTATACAAATATACACACTTGAATGCATATGCATGGGCATGTGAAAAAAACTTACAAGACCAGAATAATAGGTTACAAATACAAATAAAAATCAATATATAAATTAATACAATTATATATTATTGGAACATATTTATATTGGGAATGATACTAATTCATGCTCAATATTTTTCAAAAATGAAAAAATTAAAAATTAAAAGTCTCAAATTTTCAAAGTTCAAAGTTGTAAAATTTAGGGTTTCAAAAATATGCAAATTTAAAGAGAAAATTATTCAAATTCAAAGGAAAATATCCATTTGAAATAAAATTATATTATAAATTTTGTAATTATTGATCATGTATACTCTATTCTATTTCAAACATGCAAAACATAATTTACATCCATCTACAACAATGTGATTCAAATCTATGTGGGTAATGTATATTTAAGTCTAGTGACATTAAACAACCATAGCATAATTTATAGATAACCTATCTTGACTTAAAAAATTTAAAATTATTACATGAATTAATTTACCTTAGTCTTAATATTATAAATAATTTATATTTACAACTCATATTCTTGATATGTTACAGCTAAAAGTTGAGACTTGATTGTTTTAAAATCTTCGAACAATTCAATATAACAAACTACTTTCCAAATTATTCAGAAAGGGAACACATATTTATCAAGTCTCTAATCATGTATATATGGGCATGGGTATATTTAAACCTAATGAAATGTTTTCCTTCACTTTACTACTTAAGGGACTATTTTTTTTTTCTAGCCAAGAAATGAACATGACTGAAAGTATCCTCTCTCCACTTGGTTTAACATGAGAATTCCCCATAAGTAGAAAAAATAACACACATAAAGTGTATTATTTAATTTATATTTACTTTTATAATTTAATATTCCATATTATATATATAGATACGAACTACTACATGTATTTTTTCATAATTTATCATGATGTAGTTAACACAATGAACATTTATAAAGATAAATTGTGTCATACACATTCGAGTTTAAATTATTTCATTTTTTCAAAAAATTAATTAAAATAATAATTGGGGATGATGGGGGATTTATACACTAAATTTTATCACAAACCCATCCTTTATGATACTTATTTTAAATTTTACACATACACCATTGATATTGAATGAGGCATTTATTGGCACATTTTACTTGACTCTTTCTCTATTATTATTTGTTACTTTTTATATTTGTTATTTATCAAGCCACTTTTTCATGGGGATCCCTAGTTTATTTCATATCTTATTTTGGACAAGTACTTAGTAAATGGAAAAACCTGCCCTATATCCCTTTCCATCAAATGCAAATATTTCTAGATGTAACTTTAGGAGATTCATTCAAGTAACATTTCAATGTTTTACTATTTTATAACATTAGGTACTATCTTGGATTAGAATATGCACAAAAATAGGTCAAAATTTAATAATAAAAACACCTTTAAATACAACTATTCTCTAATGAATTAATTATGGGTATCCTCACCGTCAAAATCTATTTAGATATTTTCATGTTCTATCTATAGGGATGATAAATATATATTCAAAGTTGAATATTAATCTACCTACTTATGCCAAGGGTAAAATATGATAAGGATAATCTATAATTAATTCAAATTTACACACACATATGTATGCGGGAAAAAAAATCTAGTTTAATCCCTCTTCATAGGATTTTAAATTTAGTGCAATGTTTGGTCTTTCAATGTTGACTGACTAAGATTAGTCTAGATCAATCATTTCACTTGATCCCCACATTTGATTATAATTCAATTTATGTGTAGGAATATAATATTTTGTCATTATAGGTAATTTTTTTCACATTTAAATTAAAATAACATGTTGAAGGCCCTAACAAATGCATAT
Source organism: Torreya grandis (assembly GCA_037957365.1). Classification (NCBI taxonomy): domain Eukaryota; kingdom Viridiplantae; phylum Streptophyta; class Pinopsida; order Cupressales; family Taxaceae; genus Torreya; species Torreya grandis. Next base: position 346,778 of record JARHVA010006614.1, on the reverse strand, counting down.
GTAAGTGGTAAAGTAATTAGTTAAGTGTCATAGTCAACAAGGACAAGTCTATAGTCATTGAAATTAGGTGCTTTACATTGTTCTATAGTTACTAAAATCATGTTTATTAATTTTTACTACTTCTTCCTATAATCTCACTTCCAAAAATAAACTCTTTGGTTTTATCTATTAGTAACTTGTCATAGGAAACTAAGATAATTCCATAGTTAATGGATTTTAATGCATTATGCTACCGTCTACTTCCAATAAACCTATCCAAATTTCATTTATATTCCAATAGACCATATATATTTAACATTATAATATTTTTACTTTTACATATACACAATCATAGTAAACATTTAGGTGTTTTACCAAAATAAGGTAAAACACTTTCCTATGTATGTGGGCCATGATTTTAGTAAGTTTTTATATACTATGTTAAGGTGTTCAAAAATATATAATTATTAAATTATGTATTAAATAAAGTATACTTTGTTGTTCGTGTATACTTAAGGATTACATTTAGAGAAATATTGTAGTACTAATAATTTTTTTTGTTGACGTTTGCATTATGTGTTTCTTGCATACCTTGTTTTGCAATATGAAAGATTTGTACGGAATAAAATTGTGATCCTTAAAATGGAATTCATAAATTAAGTTATTCCACTTAGAATTATTATTTTTTTAACTTGGTATGAGTTTCGTGAATTACTAAATTTAAATTAAACATCTCAAATAAAGGTTTGTAATGTTGTGGATTGTCTTATGAAACCTTTTTTATAAACCTTAGAGTTGATATTAAATATGTATTTTTTTTAATATCAATGATTAAATCTTATCTTGAAATTCAAATGAATCCCTCTAATAATACACTCAATTCACTCTCATTCTTATATTCTTTCTTTAAATTAATTAAATTTTACTAAAATGGATCCCTATTAATAATTGGTATAAATATAAATAGTTGAATGTAAAATTCTTTAGTGAATAATTTTAACATGATTTTATTGAAGTAATAACAATCCTAAATTCAGTCCTATAAGACTAATTGAGTAATCAGATGCTGGATTGGACATGATAAATAATGGATGCGATTCATTTTTGTAGTTGTATTTCAAATACAAATTCTAATTTAATAACTTAATATTTGATTATAATTTATGCTATACATTATTTTATTAAAATTTAATTATTCTTGAATGAATTGATTATTTATAGATCTTGAACTCACTTAGGATAGAAACATTAGATAAAGTGTTATATTCAACCAATTACCTTTTGAACTATATTCATTAACTACTATGGTAAATGATTATGGATATATATCTATTAGAAAATATTAATACAAGGGTATATTTTATACGTAATAATTAACTTAAAATATGATTAGATTCTGAAAACATTTACCTTGTATGGCATCCTCGTTTGTTCATTATAGCTAGATGATATAGTACATTCCTAGTTAAACTAGTACAACTTATGTCTAAATATGTAAGATCTTGAATTTAGATTTAGATAAGTTGATACCATATTTACTAATGTTTTTCTTTTTATCTATAACTAAATCAATCTTATTAACAAAGTGAAGTTTTTCTAAATTGAGTTTAATAATGATATTAATTAAATATGTTAATAATGATTTATTGCTTAACAATGTTTGAAACATTAGAAATAAATAAAATTAGTATATTAAATGAGTTACAGGACTAGGATAATTATTTGTAATATTAAAATCTTATGTATAAATTCAATGCCTTTTAATCTTGTATGACTTACTAAAATATCCTCTTAATCAAATAAAAATTATGCGTAATGGTTTGAATTGTTATAGTAAATGCATTGAACTATATGATTTTAGATAAAGATGTGATTAATTGATTATTATGATTAATAAATTAGATTAAGGAGGATATGTTGGGGGAGGAAATCAGATTACAAAAGAATTTATCAGGGTTTTTTTTAAGGAGCAATCTTCCCTAAAGGAATAGGTAAATAAATCTATACATGAGATTAGACTTGTTCACAACAAGGAAGAAAAAAGAGAAGGGAATAAACATTTTAAAAGGTTTAGAGACTATGTGATTTATCTCGAATGTGAAAATTTTGAGGTGAGAGTGAGCATTAAAATCTTGTTGACCATAAGCATAGTGTCTATGAAAATATTGTAGTTGGAATGTAGTCACTTATAGTCATGCTAGGAGGAATGTTAGAATAGGTTGATATGTCCTCTAGTAAGAAGGTCAAGTGAAGTTCTTGCACTAATGAAATTTGTCAACTTCCCTAGTTATTTCAATAATTAGACATGCACCTGAAGAGAATTATCTAAAGCTGAGAAGAAGCCTTTGTAAACTAGAATGATTAGTTATTTTTTTTCTATTTTTGTGCCATTTTTGGGTTTTGTTGTATTTTGGTATTTATGATTGAATTTATGTAGTTTTTATAGCATATCTAGGTTACTAGGCTCTATGTTTTGTCTTATTATATAAGTTTAGACCCCAAATTCAAAAAAAAACTTTTTTTATTAATAACTAAAAAATATTATTGAAAAATTTGTATTCCTCCTTAGTTGGCCTTAAAGGATTCTATGGGTATTAATTAAATATTTATGTATAATTTAATGAAACTTAATAATACCTTACATGGATTAAGGTAAATTAAGGAAGTGATATTGATAATTCACCCTAGTCAATGTAATAAGTACCTTAATTATTAAACATAATGTTTAATATATTTCTACTTATATTCCTCATAATAAATGTTAATCATAGAGAAATTAATCACATAGTGTTCTTTATATTGATGAAGATAGATCATTTCCACAAATCTAATTTTATTTTAATATAACTTGTTTTAATTTCACTAGCACCAAAGTAATTGGGTTATGCTTAGTACCATGCTTTACTAAGTATATATATACTCATTAAGTGTTATTTTAGTGAAATAAATGTTTTATATATCCTTGATTATTAACAAAATTTGGTTTCAAATTAATTTTATGAAATTGGTATCAGAGCATGGTTTCTACTCTAAGATTCTTTTAGAAATAATGATACCAATTTTTTTGGATTGTGTATCTCAAGATGGTAAAAATATGAATTGGTAGAGGTTCAAGTTCCAAAAATCATTCTTGAGACAATAAAGTGGGTTGAAAAAATAATATATTATTATAAATAGGAATTAATATCCAACCAATGATGGTAGTAATGATGTGATTGATAATAATGTTAGATATAATCCTCCAATTGTAAATGAATATATTCTAGTTGGTATTGTAAACATAAAATATCTGCATACCATAACTCTGAATGTCAAAACAGCCCTAGACCACCTTAAGACCCCATTAAGACCAATTTGACCCTTTAACTCCTAACTGAGCCTAAGCATGGTCAGTTAGACCAATTGACTAAGCCCACCCTTTAACCACATTTTTTTCCTTAGCCTTTTACTACCAATGGTTAGGATGACCATTGATAGTCATGGCTACACCATTTAACCAACTAAACACCCACATCAACTTTGTCTTGATTTTCTAAAAATAACTCATCTAAATCTACATGTGAGCCATTACATGCATGATTTATAATTATAAATCCTAGTTAATGTATTTTTTCACCTCTCTTTCTTTGCTTATAAGAAGAGACAAATAGGTGGTGAAATTGAGGCATAACTATCAAGAGATTTTGCATCCAGAGCTTATTTTGTAGGCATTCTTCCATTAATATAGTGATCTAAACACTACAAAATAGAGTCAACTTGGCATCTCCCATAGATAAATATCTAAGTACCATTCCTATGTTTGAATCACATCAAACTCTATCAATGATCTAACTACCTCAACCATTAATTTGACTAATCCTCTACAAGCTAAGTATTTTTTTCCAGTATTCAATTACTTTATTTATATTTTGTAATCAACCTAGCACAAGACAAACCCCTAGAATTACCTTATATAATCTAATAAATTATCCATTTATTACCCATAACCAATCCACAATAATCATTGATGGTCAACTTGACCACTGATGATATGTTCATCTACAGACAGTCTGTCTAACTATCGATGGTCACCATAATTGTTGATGGTCACATTAATTACAAATGTTCACTATGGTAAGAAATAATAACAAGTTATTTTCACCCTCTTACCCCCAACCAAACCCAAATTTTTGTGTCCCTACTTGTTCACAAACCCCTATCCTAGTTTTTAAAGCACACTTGATCCATTTAGCATTAGTATTTACTTGTTTATTTCTATATTATTCATTTCTAACCTATTTATTTATCAAGCACTTCTTGTGTTCAATTTTAGTAGATATTAATTATTGATGTAAGTAATTTATCTTCTATTTTCTAAACTTAATTTTTTTAAATGTGTAGATTGATAACCCCCAAGGAAGATCCTACTTCCAAGATCTAGCTAGTGTTAGGAAATCCACCCATCTATCTATTTGATCAACCATTTTGTTTAGTGTTGTCTTATTTATCTATCATCCTCGCAATCCAAATAATATTTATTCAAAGTCACTTAATTAAACACATGTAAAATCAAATAGGTTTTTAAACCATACCCATATTTAGTTTTTTTTCTTCCTTTCTTGAAATATACACTAAAATTCATTGAAACATTCTATCATGCCTAGTGGGATATGAGTCTCTACTTGGGTTTATCTTATTTGCATATGTATATTCTTCTTTCTATTATATGCTCATAAATGACATCAATTTTTTTTTGGGATTAAAATCAACTACATACATTGATTTCTTGCAAGTTTATATCATGTAGTTTAAATTAAGGAAAAGTAATCCTATCGTATCATCCCGTCTATATTACACATTAAACCAAACCATCTACATCAATTAAACCTAAAAAAAGTTGAGATAAGGCCCGACTAGGATTTCATCAACTAGTGGTCACCTTACTCTTTCTGGTAAATCCTACTTAGATGCCTTTACCAAGGGGAGAACAAACTCAACTTTCTAGTTGAGTATAAACTCTAAAAATTAGTATATAATAGTTAAAAACCCAACACCCTTATCGATGTGGTGTGTGAAGTGAGGACGTAGATCCCAATACCAAGCCACATATTGATTTCTAATATAAATTATTTTTGAGAGCCTAAACAACCTAAAACCAACCATAGAGTTCTTTTCTAGTACCTTCTCTACAACCAAATCTCATTTACACCATTTCTTGAAAGCTTAAGGCATAATCCAAAAGAGAGACTAAAAGGAACTTTAGGACTTAACGTACTTTTTAGAGTGTGATTGCTTTCCTTGATCATTTATTATCTTCTCTTTTTTTTAGTGGTAAAATTATTTGTATTCTCTCCCCCTTACTTTGGATGGTTCTAACTCGTTAGTAGTGAAATAACTTAGTAGAACAAAACCCATCACCGAACCAATCCACCCCTTCTACCTCCTCATCCATGGAGTACATTTCTAAACTGGAAAATTTTCCTCATCCATTGGGAATTCCTCCTTTCCCTTGAGAAGTTCCCTAAGGATATATAGACTTTGTCACCTTCCTAGATACAAATCTTATGGCCCTTTAGCATTATCTTAACATTATTCCTCATTGTGCCCCTACTTTAGTTCTACATATAGTCCCACCTTTTGGCACACCTTCCCACCTTATGATAAATACTTATGTTACCATAGTCACCACCCAACCATTAACTACCTAAGATTCCTCATACACTAATAATCCCTTTGATACTACTATGGAAAATCAACCTACCCAACCTATAAACACCCTTATACTTTCCACCCCCACCAAAAATTCATCTACCTTAGGAGCAACCCAACCACTAGCCACCTATACTCCCATCACTATGGGAGTACCTACCACTAGCATTTCTAACCTTACATCAACTATTCCCAATCCACTAACTACTATCCCACTTTAAAATATTATGGTGTTTATACCTTCTACCTTACCACCAATCAGTACAAATGTCACTACCCTTCCTTTTATTACCAACCTAACCACTACTTATATCAAATATGTTCCCCTTACACCAAACTTATGTTACCTCTTTAACCCACAAGGGCATGTACCTATACCTACTACCCAACCACCTACATCCACATACCCCTACATAACTTCCATCTAACCACTAGTGTCCATGTACCAATATCTGATATCTCCTTAACCCCTACCAGTTATTAGTATGTCATCCAACTGCCATAATAATATGTACATTAAAATCCTTTATCTTCCCAACCCTAAGTAGATCTAATGAAAGTTCTCATGGATAATATGACTACCTTAGAGTCATCCATTTTTGGAGCTCACAACATCTTATCATATGACTAGATCTATAATGAGCCCATTAACCCCTTTGTCCCTATTAGACCCTATCCTCCTCAGTGAAAAATTCCAAAGTTATCTAAGTTTAAAATTAAGGAGGATCCCCAACACCACCTTATGACATTTAGGCATGGATGTTATTTTACAACCTATGATCATGCCCTCTTTCTTTATACCTTCCCCATGTCCTTATCCAATCTAGCATTAGACTGGTTTAGTACCAAAACCAAACACTTTTTGTTCTCCTTCACCCAGTTGGCCCAAACATTCTTAGATATCTTTTTGATAAATATCTCCAAGAAGGTTTCCATCACTGACCTTTACTCTATCCATCAATCTGATGATGAATCTATTTCTAATTTTGTAGCCCATTGGTGAAGCCTAATCAATCAATTTTATTTCTCTTTACCCTAACCCAAACTGATAGAACATTTTTCTTAGGCATTTACCAAGCACATATCTTCTATACCATGTGTCCATATCTTTAAAATTGTTGATGAGGCTTTTACTATGGAATGTAAGCTAGAAAATAGAGCCATCAATGAAGGAAAGCTAAAGTTGAAAAGTAAGAACTCTACCTACAAGACCAATGAGGCTTCTTCCTCTAAAATAAGCAACCAGACCAATACCAATACCAAGAATAAGAACAAGGGGAATTTTAATGTAGTTATCCTTAAAACTATTCCTCCACCATCTATCAGCCCACTAAATTCCTCTAACTAAAAATAAAATGTGAGGAATCAAAAATGAAATAATCAAAATTAATTTACTCCACTTGGGGAATCTTATTCATCAATCTTAGAGAATTTGTTAAAGGATAATATCATACAACTTCCTCCTATCAAGCCTTCTAAAAAATTTGATTCTTCTCATCCTACACCTAGTTGGTATAATGAGAATGTTCTATGTGATATCCATTGATTAGTAGGTCATGTCATTAGTAGGTGTAATACCTTTAAAAAGGGTAGCTTGTGTTATATAAACCCAACACACCTCAAAACCAAGATCTTCACATATTTAGACAACCTTTTCACAATCATACACCCACTAAAAGTGAGATCAATAAGGTTGAGTGTTCTCATGATTCACATACCATCAATATGGTCCTCAACACACTCATTATTGAAGAACCTACCACCCAATCTACCTATTCCTCTCCCTCTCCATTTACTGAGGTAGTAGATTTATTTTCCCTTCCTTTAGAGACCCAAACTAAGGAAGCATCCCTTTCTCCTCCCCGAGTTATTGAGATAGTGCAATCATCAACCCCTCCCTTAATTGACATATTGGAAAAATTGCCCATTTTACCTTCTCCCTCAACTATCAAGAAATTTACTACCCCTTTAGAGATCATTCTCAAATAAGAAGCCATCATGTCTACAACTCCCACAGAGGAGTCACCCATCCAAACCTTGCATCTTTTGATTGAGGAAAAGGATGAAGTCACCATTTCCCTTTCTCAACCTATAGGCTTATCTTTCAAATCCACTATCTAGGAAACAAAACTAGTCTACAAACCATTCTCTAGGTTAGTTCAAAAATTAGAATTTATCTCCAACCCTAACATGGATCAAGCCACCTTTTGGAAATAATTAGGGATACCTTACATCACCAAGAATGAACCTACAACCTTACCTTTTAAAGACCAACCCACCACTCCTATTATCCAAACCCCTATCTTACCAATGAAATTGATAAAAACCTCTACCAACCCAATAATTTCTCAACCATCTAATGCACCCAAAACACCAAATAACCAAATCAACCTCTCCAACCAAATTGACTAAAATAACCAAAAACCTTGGCACCTTCCCTAAATAAATCCTTAATGACCCATCAATGAAAGTGAAGCTTACCTCACCAAACCCAACAACCAAACACAAAACCAAATCAACCAAAGAAGTAAAGCCTAAAAAAGGCCTAAGGGCTAAACTCCTAGCTCCTTCAACTTTTTCCTCTATCTTTAGACCTCATCCCTCCACTTTGATTAGGAATCTAGTTGTCCCAACCACCACTTTTAGTTACACCAACACACTTATTCTATAACACACCTATCTTCACCAAGCTATCAATAACCAAACTATCTACCCTAAAACCTCTTACCTCTAACTTATCGACCTTTACCTTACCAAAACCAAAACCATCAACCAAGAACACTACCTTACCAAAACCTCCTACTACCAATCCCATCACCAAAACAATTTGCATCTTACCAACCAAGACCAAAACATCTATACCTTCTCCAACTCTAGTCAAATACTACTCAACTATTTTCTAAAGGTTATTGTTATCTTCTTGCTTTACCTTACCCCTATTTGGCCATTCAACCCTCTTATTCTAGAACCAATTTGCTATAACAATTTCCAAGTGTGATTCTATCATAAGACACTAGGGTATGACATGGAGAATTATAAATCTCTCCAAACCATTATCCATAAACTTTATGATGAGGATGATCTATTAAATGATAAACTTCCTACAAGTCCATTACCAATCCAAAAACCAACAACCACTACCCAATGCCTACCTACTCCTTTACTCTCACCTTAGAGTGATGAGGAACCAAACCAATCTCCTATCCCAAATATTCCCTCTATCCATACTATCTATGTGGTCACATGATCACATTCTCAATAGAGGGATAAAGGGAAGGAAAAAGTGTCCATCCCATGTACATACCCATCTTATAGCTCCTAATCATGTCAAAATCAAGCACCTTCACCTTGAACAAAACCCAAGATATCTATGTTGAGTATCTCCTAATCCAACCCCTCTAAATCATTTAAGAGAGTGGTGCTCAAATAACTTCACCAAACCCCAATGATTATGAGCCTATATCAGCTAATCTCTACTTCACCTCATCATCACCAAGTAATGATAGAGTCATTGTAATTTGTAGAATTCCAACCTAAAGACCCTAAAATTTTGGTAGATTTTGTTGTCACTGTCTAAATTTCCAACCTTGTCACCTTTAAGGATTCAAAAATACCTTCTATCCATCCTGATGACCTAGATACCCCTATATTTATTACTACTTACATCAACCAAACTTGCATCAAATGGGTCCTGATTGACGAGGGAACTAGTATTAATATCATCTCCTCCCATGCCTATAATAAACTCAACCTACCATAAAATGTCATGTCTAAAGCCTCAACAGTTCTCTAATCCTTTAATGACACCATGACCACTACCCTAAGAACTATTTTCCATCATATCCATTTAGGACCCTTTACGCTCCTTGAAATATTCTATGTAGTGGAAGGTGAATTCTAATACAATGTTTTTTTATGACCTTGGATCCAATTTATGGGTCATGTCCCCTCTACCCTTCATTATTTCATTAAATTTGATCATGAATATTAGGTTGTCACTATACAAGATGACCCAATCACTTTTTCATCATGTAACATGACATACAAACCCAATGATGTCCTCCTACCTCCATCTAACACACCCTCATTAGCCAAAGACAAGACCTAAAGCATGAATGAGGGATTCATACCTTCTTATACCAATGAGGTATCAATTAGATAATCCCTCTGGTTATATTAGATTCTCACCTCAAACTAGTTGGAATCTATGTTCTAACATCTTTCATTGGGGTAATATTATCTCCTCTCCCTTGACACTTTCCTTACTCCCTAAGAGTATGGGAAACTTGACCACAAACATAGATATGACCCAATGTCAGAGCCATTATTCCATTTGGACCTTCACATTATCAAACCAATTTCATTTATGGGGGACTATACAAACCACTTGACACTTCTACCACCTTCTCCTCGCCTAAACCATTCACCTCTAGCTTCTCATATTTGGGAAATCTAATTTTTGCTAAGACATACCTCCACAAGTGTGCTTGGAAAGGATATGGTATTAGATGATATGATTATGGCCCACATGAGTTAATTTCCATTGAGAAAAAAGAGCCTCATGAAAAATATGGCCTTGGTTTAATTCTACCCACCAAGAGGAAAACCAACTACCTACCATCACCATTGTTGAGAAAGACATCCCTCCCTCACCAACTTCTCTTCCACCTAAATTTGAGGATGAGAACGTCATCCCCACTAAATGTTTTTCATCAACATGATTAGCCTTAAACCCCTAACTTATCAAAATGAGGGGGAAACCATAACCATCTCTTTGACCCATCCTAAGATTATATGAGATGGCTCTCCTAAAATTAACATTATTTAGTGCCAAGATGATGATTCTATTGTCACCTAACATGGTGCTCAAAATTATTCCATCCAAAAGTCCCTTCCTCCCAATACTTTGACCATGTTTAATGAATCCACCATGGATATCAACTTCGGCACTCTAGATAATCCCCACATTATCAAAATTAGCCAATTGTTAAATGTTAAGGAACTTCAAGACTTCCCCTCCTTCCTTCAAGACTAAAGCATATAATTTTATTGGTCTTATAGATACATTAAAAGAATTGGCCCTACCATTATGACCTACAACATAGTCACCAACTATGATGCCAAGCCCATCAAGAAAAAACTTTGATGCATGCACCCTCACATAACCCTTCTTGTCAAATAAGAACTTCAACATCTCCTATCTATTAATTTCATTCAACCAATTAACTATCCCTAATTAGTTTAAAATTTTGTACCTATCATCAAAGCCATAGGTGGAATACACATTTTTGTCAATTTTCATGACATCAACCTTGCTTTCCTAAAATATGACTTTTGTCTACTAAGCATTTATCAGCTAGTTGATCTTATATCCAACCATGAGATGTTATCTCTCATGGATAGATTCTTAGGTTACAATTATATCCTAATTACCCCTAAAGATTAACACAAAACTACCTATATCACCACATGGGGAACCTTATGCTATAGAGTCATGAATCTTGGATTAAACAATGTTGATGCAACATGCCAACATGCCATGACTTACATCTTCCATGACCTTATCCAAAATACTGTTGAAGACTATGTGGATGACCTTCTTAGGAAATTCAAATATCAGAAAGACCATCTAGTTGTTTTCAAGATTATCTTTGAGCGTCTCATCCATTACCACAGCCACCTTAAGCCTAATAAGTCCATTTTTTATGTCTTGTTACAAAATATCCTTAGATTTATCATTTCCATTTCAAAGTTTGAAGTTGGTCCTATCAAAATCAAAGTGATCCTTGACATTATTCCCTTAATCAACCTCAAGCAACTCTATATTTTATAGGGGAAGCTCCAATCCATCCATCACTTTATCTCTCATCTTTTAGACTGATGCCAACCCTTCCACCACCTTCTGATGAAGGATGTATCTTTTAAGTGGAATAATGACTATCAAAAGGCCTCAAATTCACTCAAAAGGTACCTTTTATCTCCACCTATCCTCACCCCTCCCAAGGATGACCAGCTATTCTACCTTTATATATCTACCACTGACCACTCCCTCAGGACAATACTTACCCATCATGATGAACAAAACAAAGAGTAATCCAACTACTACATTACCCATACACTTTTAGAGTATGATAATTAGTACACCCATACCAAGAAAGTTTTCTTAGCCTTAGTTTTAATAGATACCAAACTTTTCCACTACCTTCTTAACCATAAAACCTATGTCATAACCAATACTGACCCACTCAAATATATGCACTCTAGGCCATACCAAAAGTAATGTATGGCCAAGTGTCTCATGATTTTAATTGATTTTAACCTTTTGTTTCTTTATCATAATTCAATTAAAAGGCAATATATTACCAAACAATTGGCCAAAGCACCATTAGCAGATAACCAACCTCCCCCTCTTGAGTTCTGTGATGAGTCCATCATGACCCTCTCTCAAGTAGAATTCACTTATTAGGTCACCATATTCTTTGATGGATCTAAGTTTCAATGTGGTGAGGGAGATGGCATCATCCTTTTTACCTTTGACTCTAACATCTTCCTTTATCTTTCAAGTTTTATTTTGAAAGTACTAACAATTTGGCCGAATATGAAGACTTAGTGATAGGCCTCCAAACTATGTTAGCCTTAGGAGTTAAAATGATCAACATATTTAGTGATTCCAAACTTGTGGTCAATCCATTCAATGTCTCTTATCAGTGTAAGAATGATGTTTTTTGATAGTAAAAACAAATAATTGATAAACTATTGCCATCATTTGAACACTATCACATCCAATCAACCCCATGATCTACCAACAAGCTCACTGACACTATGGATTCCCTCACCTCTCATATCTCATCTATACTCTTTGACTCTAACTTATCTATTGTTATACATAGACTTACCTATCCTTCTTATGTCAAACCAAATTAACCCACCATATTCAATGTGGAAGAGACCCAACTTGACCTTTGGTATAACTAGACATTTAACTACCTCAACCTTGACATCACTCCATTTGGTCTTTCTAGGAATTCTCAAAGAGAATTTATGAAGAGTTCATCATGTTATACCATTATGGGAGGAATTATTTATAAATGTGGCTCTGATGATATCCTCTTTCATTACATATGTAGTCATGAAGCCTCTCATGTTATCAAGGAAATGCATGGTGATATCTATGAGGGACACCTTAATGGCATCATCATAGCTAAATTCATCCTTCACCTTGGCTATTACTGGCCTACCCTTAACCAAGACTATTTTGATTATGTGAAAAAATGTGTTAAGTGTCAACAACATGCTAATATATATCACACACCTAACCATAGTATTCATATTTGTACTAATTTTTGGCCCTTCTTACAATGGTTTCTATACATTATTATAAAAATTAACACCCATTATTCATAGAAACACCATTCTTTCATCATTAAAACTGAATATTTTACCAAATGGGTAGAGTTTATTCTTCTTATCTTGATCAAAGTGGAAAATATTATCAATTTTATCAACCATCACATCATCTTTCACTTTGGTGTTCCTCACAAAATTATCATTAACAATGGTAAATCATTTAAAAACAAGAAAATCTAGGGTGTTTGTGATACATTTGGTATTAAATTATGCTTTTCCTCACCCTATCACCCTTAAGTAAATAGACAAGCAGAAGCTTCTAAAAAAACTCTTAATAACATGCACACTAAAATGGTTAATGAATTTGGTTAGGATTGGCATTTGCATATCCCCTTCACCTTATGGTCATACTGAACTAGCATTTAAACCCTTATGGGTTCTAGCCCATTCTCTCTTGTGTTGAGAGAGGATGTTGTCTTACCTCTTGAAGTAAAATCTCACTCTTTGCATATCTTTACATAATATCATTTTTTAAGATGATTATCATCAACATTGTTTAGCTTAGCTTGAAATACTTGATGACCATCACTTAGCCACCCTTACCCATCTTCATGTCTATCAATAACACATAAAGCATGCCTATAAAAAACACCTAAGAGTATGAGAATGAAACATTAGAGACCTCATCCTAAAGTAAAATAAACATGTCACCAATATGGAGAAAAGTAAGTGGGGTAAGTTTGTTTTCAATTGTCTTGGACCTTATATCGTAAGCTATAAGTATGGATTATGAGCTTACTAATTGTCCTCTCTTGGGGTAAACCTAGAAATTAATCCCCTCAATGCTTTGCATCTACATCCTTTCTTTTGTTAAAAAGTATCAAGATCATCTTTTATTTGACTTATGCTCATCCCTTATTTATAAACCACATTCATCTCCTTATTTTATGGGTAATTGATTAAAGCAGAATCATGTGATTAGATATAATATTCATATCCTCATCTTAAATAATGGGTACCACAACTCTACCCATGACATGATTCTCATGGTACTTTTTTCCCCTTTTCATAAGGACATATTCCCATTATCATTGTCACCTATACCTTTTTACATCTAATCAACCTTCTTGTGATTTTATTTTTTCCTTCATAAAGGTAAACCCTTTAATCCTATATATGCATGTTTATGTCAAGCAAAATCAAACAAAACCAAATAACAAAATATTTACCAATAGAAATCATGGGTCATTCTTAGCATTCACAGATTGCTCCCTTGAATTATAGATATTGAAAATATATTTGAAATTACTCTAATCAAGGTGGACTACTCCCTCAAAGGAAAAATATCAAAGGCATTAAATAAGCACAAAAACTTAGACCACTCATTTGAAGAATGGCTAAGTAAATATTTTGTCAAAATAATCAATTTCGTGGAAGCTTCCCACATCGATTAGCTTCCCCAACCCCCATATGTAATAGAAAATATACCCATTATCAATCAAAAGTAAAAACATAAATTTTGAAAGCCATAATCGACTATCATAAGCAAAATATATGTCAAAGCCACAATTGGCTCTCCTGAGCAAACTTCTCGCATTGATTAGTCTACACTTTGTAAAATATAGACTTGTTTATACTAACTCTTCATAAACATATAGAAGAGGCATGCTAGTCTCATAAGAAGGTTCAATTTTCATCCATCTCCCACTTATACACTATAATCAAGGGATTTTAAGCTCACTTGGCATTATGTGGTCAAGACTCCTTTTAAACAACTAATGAATGCTAATGCAAAGCTCTCAAAGGGATGATGTTCTTTAAGCCAATCCAACTTTGGTTTTATTTCAGTCCTTATCAAATAATAACCATCATGCCCTCTTCCTATCCTATCATGACTAGTTGATATATTCACTAAGTTGTTTGTCTCTTTATTATATCATTTGTTCTCACATTTAGTGTTCTTAATTAACTCACTTTATGTGATCTAACTCCATAAAATTAATAGTAACCATAATCATAAACACCATGCATAAACAAATGTCATAACAAAAATCATGCATCATTATCATATCCATCAACATTTCAAAGTCAAACGTCTATGAATGATAAAACAAGAAACCATCTACACCACATGTCTAAATATAAATAATGAAGCATATACTTATTAACGTTTAGCATGTCATAAATCATAACCATAAATAAAGGCCATCACATGCCTATCTAGGTGAGTCTACATTAGTATCCAATATCCATAACATAAGCATAATCAATATAACATGAGCATGACCAATATAAACATCACATCATCCCATAAACATCAATGCAAACCATAGAGCATAATAAATAAATAAGGATCATATATATAAATCATGAGTCTAACATCATAATGTAAATAACAAATATACATGTCTCTCTCTCAAAATATACACCTCACTGCATTAGTTCATAGGCTAGAATCAAAATAATATAGATTAATATATAAATACATCTAAACTCTAACATGTTTATGCCCCTAAGGCACCACTGTCTCCCATAGCACCACTCTATCTTGATGGCTACCCCCATGAAATACTTATCTATCCACCTATAGATATAACCCACTACACTGGTGTCACCACATTGGCACTACCTACAAAACTTGTTCTATACTCACCCCATTGGGGCTCATCAGGACACTACCTCAAGACTATAGCCTCATAATATAATAACTCCACTATGTAAATGTATCATGCCATGGGGATGGTTCTTAGTGGTCATGTAAATGTCATGACCCCTCTTCCTCTCTACCTCAAGGAGTCTCTCTTGTGTAACTAAGGATAGTGAAACTCTAGCCTATTCCCTATCACGTTTAAGGGTAGCCACCTAACCCTATAAGCCTACCACCTAACCCTATATTGCTATGATATATGCATGTGTTATGCCTAAAACCACTCTTATTTGTGCATCTGGGGAACCTCCTTATACCTATACCCTCTAGCCCCCTCTCCTAGCTAGGTCAACATCCATTAGCCTCCTACCATCATCATTCCCACCAGATGTTTTTTCTATGTATAGATCTTGATATCATGTTAATTAAACATATATAAATCTTACATCATCAATCACTAGCCTCACTAGAAGTTTCTCATAGTCAAGTATTATCCTCATTATATGTGGATCTGGTAGTAGGATCTATGCATCCTCATGCTTGTATCTAATGAATGTGCTTGGAATACCTTGAACTAAGCTAAATTTCCTATGTACCTAGTAAAATAAGATGAGATCTAACTCTCTATTCCTCTAGCTAAAGGTCCACCTATAACTCTTTAAGGATAGAGTCTAGATCCTATATCCATCCCACTATAGGAACCCAACATATGGTCGACAAATAACCTCACCGATCACCAATGCACCTAGTGCACCCCTGAACCAATCTACATTTTGAGACCCTCTACCCACTCCTAAAGTGGTAAATTTAGCTCTATAACATAGGTAACCCATCAAAAAATCTAAGTGTATCCCATCCATGGCAATCTAACTAGCCTCATAACTTAGATGTGCTCATAAGACCAATAGTGTATAGCTAAATTGACACTGATGTCATATCTCCTACGGTCCCTATAACCCCATAGTTCCCTATATATCTACACCAAAATCATAGGTACCCACTTAAACACTATCTACCCCACAAACATATCAACTGAACCCCCAATATCAATTATAGTAGCCTCCCACTACCTAGGTTGAGAAGGGTAAAACATGATACTACCACTATCATCATCGTAGCCAATCTCCTCTCATCCCTCACCCTTTGATATATCATAGAGTAATTGAATCCCCTAACATACTACTCAACATGATTATGGTCATATTTTTTTATCATCTCTAATAACTTGTCTCACTCCTCTTGCTTAATGTGGTAAATTAGATCACCCTATAGGGGTAGTCAAGTGATGTTGTGTACATCTTTTGGTAGGATTGTAAGCTTCCCAATTGGTATAAGGAAGCTGCTCATCACTAGATCCTATCTCCTAATGAGATCCACAATCATAGTCATATCCTTCAACACATGCTAATAATACTTCATCACTTCGAGGCCCACCTCTGCCATGTATGTCTAGTCTATAGTGGTAATCCTTTGGTGGATCTTTGAAAAGATGCATGGCACCAATTGTGTATTTGAATTTACTCCCATGCTTGAAAATGTTTGATAGAAAACATAACTTGGTTTACTACCACACTTTGACTATAAAATATACCTTTTCACCTCAGTCTACCTAATAATGACTATTTCATCTATTTGAAGCATGTCCCCTTTTGTAACTACCCCTTATCTAATCTAGCAAGCCTAATTGACACAATTATTGATAAAGCCCTTCATAGGCCATTTTACCACATTACTTTTAGCTTAACTATGAGAATTCAATTCATTTTACCATACCTTAATCACTTTCATTTTACCATACCAAAATTACTTTAAAAATTCATGTTTACATTAGCCAACCACTAGTGGTCATGGTGACCACCGATAGTTAGTCATACATATTCTTATAGATGTTGAACATTGATGATCAATACTGACCATTGATGGTCATTGTGGGTGTTCCACTAGTGGAACACCTGAAACCTAGTTTACCCTAACATACACCTAGAACCCCTAAACCCAACATAATCACCTCATTTTTTTCACTATCCCACCCCTACCTAAATCTATGCCTACCTAATTTATAAATAAGTAAAATATTAACACAACCATGTAAAACCCTATCCCTAAGGCATAGCCTATTCAAGACCTATAAACCTTACCCACCTAACACTTAATTTATAAAAATAAATGCAACTACAAATTTGAAACTACTCTCTCAATTTAAAAACACCACCTACCTCATTCCCTTACCACCATCAAGGAGGAAATTGGGGACCCCCTACATGTCTTCATTCATGTTCATGTGTTCCCTACATCATCACTAGTCCCCTCAATCCACACAACCAAATTAGTAATCAATCAACTCCTTAGCAGTCACTATCAATCAAATTCACCAAAAATTATAAACTTTAGAGCTCCATAGTCAAAAATTATAATGAGAAAATAACACAAGTTTTTTTCTTTCTAACTACCAAACTTTTAGGATTTACACCCTAACCACTGATGGTTAGGGTGACCAATAATGGTTTCCCTTAAGCACCCTATCCATCAATTGTTAGGTTGTTCCCTTTCTTGCTCTTACCTTTAGCACCCTTTTGAATAAAACCCAATCAAACCACCCACCAATGGAAACTACCTTCTCGACCCACCCTGACTATCTCATCACCTCATAATTGGCCCATTTAGCCCAACTAACATGCATTTTGTGATGAATTTTGCTTGGTCCTTTGGCCATTGCGATAATATTTCCTTGTTGACCACTTTTTTAACTAGCACCACATCATGCATATCATACCAACTTACGTCATCTCAAGAGCACTTCCTACCTTAAATACTCATGACTTCACTTAACCAATTTATGTTTCCTTGAGATCACTTCGTACCTTAGATACCCACATAACCATAAACATTGCCTAAGAGACTTGTGTATATGAGTGTGCCCAATATACACAAATCAACTCCACCTTATTTTTCTAAAAAAAATTCATCTAGAGCTATATGTGATTTATTATATATTTAAGTTATAATTATAAAGTAGTATATAAAAAGGTGAGATTCTTCTTTGTACCAATGTGTATAAAGGAAGGGTGCATATAAATTTAAAAAATTATATATTGGTCTGATGGTATATAAAATGGGAGACTTGTATACCTAGAGTGATAATGAACCAATCCATCACCCACAGTCTTGATAATAGTTGCACAAGCTTCAAAATTCATTCTATGAGATTCACAACTCCTTAAAGGTTATAATTACTCTTCTTGGAAGACAAAACTTAGAACTCAACTAGAGTTTGAATAAATTTAGTCTGTAGTAGATGGATCATATACCCAACATGCAATAGACATTGGTTAGTAATGTAAGTTTGATCAATCCAATCAAAAGGCTAAGTTGATAATCATGTTTAGAGTATTAACATCTTGTTGTACCTCTTCTTCCTTGTCTATAATAAGAGAGGAAAAGGAGGCAAAATCAAGGTAGAAATATCAAGAGATTTTGTATCTAGAGCTTATTTTGTAGGTGTTCTTCCAACAATACAACAATCTAGCCATTATGATAGAGAGCCAACTTATCACCACCCCTCGATCGACGTCCAAGTATCATTACTTTACTAGAATCATGTTAGACTCTATCAATGAGCCAACCACCTCAGCCACTCATCTGACCAATCCTCTACAAAATAAGTATTTATTTTCTAGTATTTAATTACTTTATTTGTATTTTACAATTATCCCAGTATAAGCCAACCTCCAGAATTATGTTTTTTAATCTCCTCAATTAGCCATTTATTACCCATAGCCAATACATTGTAACTATAGATGGTTAACTTGGTTGTTGATGGTCTATCTAACCATAAACAGTTTGTCTAACCACCAATGGCCACCTTAACTTTTGATGATCACATAAACTACCAAATATCACTATGGTATGAATTAACAAGTTATTTTCACCATCTTACCCTCAACCAAACTCAACTTTCTATGTCCTTGCCTATTCATAGACCCCTATCCTATTTCTAGAAGAACACGTAATCCTTTTACTATTAGTATTGACTTGGTTATTGATGTATTAGTCATTTCCAACCTATTTATTTATCAATCACTTCTTTTGTTCAATTTTAGTAACTTTTTATTATTTATGCAAGTACTTTATCTTCTCTTTTATAAATTTAATTATTTAAAATGTGTTGATTGATAGCCCCTAAGGAAGCTCTTGCTTTCATGATCTAGCTACTACTACGCAATCCACCTATCTATCTATTTTCCCAACCATTTGATTTAGTGTTATCTTATTTTCATGTCATCCTCCCAAACCAAAGATGAGTTCTTCACAATCATCTAATTTAATGTGGGCACAAACAAATAGTTTTTTCAACCATACCCATATTTAGTTTCTTCTTCTTCCTTTCTTGAAATATAAGTTGAAATTCACTAAAACAAGTATACTTAGAATAATCACTAATATACAATAAAGGCTATAATATCAATAAAACTAACTGTAAAACCAAAGAGGCCTCAACAATAACTACATAGGAGAAAGATATGTGGATCTACTTAATGCATTATCAAATACGAAAGCTCTAATTGATTCTTTCATTAAGGAACTCAAGAATATTCCATTATCAACCTTTTTGTAGTTAAATATGGTGAATCTATCGAATCATAACTTGTGAATCTATAAAAATATTTCACTCTACCTAATTTTAGATCAACCATTAAGACTTGTATTATGAAACCACCTTTGTACTTTCAAATTGCATGAAAATTTAATAATACAAAGGAAAATTTTGATAAATTTAAAAATAAGGTATTAAATTATAATTATAAGGAGCATAAAATCATTGAGTTTTAATTATTGAAAAAAAAAAAAAAACATGTCTATAATAGAATATTAAAAAAAACATTGTTTGTTGTGATTTATAAACTACATGCATGATAAAGAGACTTAATTAACTAAGTTAAAATTAGGATTACATGAACTACTAATGCATGATATAAAAATCATGAATCATGTAAATTTTATACTATAACTAAATCTTCTCATAGGGATAAGTAAAAAATAAAAAGTCTTTCCTCAAGACTAGAGAAGAGTTTAAAAAAATAAAGATGTAAGTAAAAATATTTTTCAACTGATATAAATATTTTGAAGAGGAAACATCAAATGACTGAGTTTGTAAGAAAATAAATTACTGTATAATAATTAAAAATCAAAATATGGGTTCAAAACTTAAGAATTTTTCTAAATTTGATTAAGCAAATATAAACCAAACTTAAAGTAATATGCATGGACAAGTAACCATATCAGATTTGGTACCTTTGCCTCTAGAAATAATTATGTAATACTAAAAATTCTATGATATCTATTGTATTAATAATTTAAAAAAATTTAAGGGTAACTATCATGCTAACCATAGAGTTTATGTAATAATGCATAATATAAATATGGATTTTAAATCCATTATGATTGAGATTAGAGGTATAAATTATAGTTTTTAATTAGTTATTTTGATTGATTATGGTGATACAAATAGTTTTAATTCTCCTTTTATTAAAAATAAATGTAAAATGATATCTATTAGAATCATATGAGGATGGAAGGTGGAGTTTGACCAAAGAAGTAAAGTACATGTTTTGGAATGCATGAAACATGTTAATATTTACTTAGGTGTTTTTAAAACATGTCTTATTTTAACCTTCAAGTATTATTATGTGATTCATGGCATGGTTTGGTTTCAAAAACACTAAGCTAAGCTATATTTACTAAAAAAGGGTGAGGTGTCTATATGAATATGGTAGCTTGGTAGAGATATAATGGATCTTAAGACTGATAGCCCAAAATTTACTTTCAACTTTACAACTAAAGAAAGTAGTTCATAAAGTATACAAAATATACTTTTTTCAAATGCATTAACTTTACAAACATAAATAATCATCTCTAAGAGACTACTCAATGTTATGAAAATGTGGGTATGTTTTCCCCAATGAGCTTCTTAGTCTACCACCTAAAAGGGGCTTTGATTTTTCAATTGATATTGTACTTGGATATGCACCTACATATAAATATCCTTATAGGATTAATGTATTATATCTAAAAGATATTGAAGTGAAACTGGAATAGCTCATGAATAAAAGATTAATCAAACCAATTTTTTATCCATGGGTTGTTACTATTATTTTTGTGAAGAAGACATATGGGTGAATAAGCCTTTGTGTTTATTATATAATGTTAAACAAGGTCATAATCAATATAAAAATCCATTTCCTAGAGTAGATGGTATATTTTATTAGATGAAGGGCTCTACTATTTTCACTAATATTTATCTTAAATAAAACTACCATAAACGAAGAATAAAATAAGAAAATGTGCATAAAACTACATTTATTACTTATTATGGCCATCATGATTTTATTGTGATTCCTTTTGTATTGATTAATTAACCTATAAAATTAATTAATTTTATGAAAAAATTATTCATGGATTTATTAGATCAATTTATGTTAGTCATTCTAGATGATATCATTGTTTAGTATAGAAGTAAAGTAGAGCATTAAAAACACTTACGCTTAGAATTACATAGAGTAAGGAAAAACAAGATGTATTGTAATATTTCAATAGGTTCCTCTTATCAATTTCAAATTCATTAATTGGGAAATATTATATCATAATAAATCCCTTATGTTGATCATGAAAATATCAAGGATATAAAGAGTGGTCCATTTTTAAGAATGTTCATGAGGTGTAAAACTTCTTGGGACCAGATGGTTATTATTAAAACTTTGTAAAATATATTTTGTATAATAGATAATCCCATTACATCCTTCAAAAAAAATTTAATAAATTTATTTGGTTACCTCAACATGAATATCCTTTCTTATGGCTCAATTAGGTTATCATTTTTACATCAGTTAATTTAGCACCTAATCCAAATGGAAATATTTAAATATAGGTTGATGGTTTAGTTAATGGGTTTGGTGGTGTTATAACCCAAGATAGTACAATGGTTTCATGTTAATACTTTCAAATCAAGGAACATTAAATTAGTTATTCTACTCATGACTTGGAGTTTCGTTTCATTTTATATAAGCTTAAATAATTAAAGCATTATTTGTTAGTAAGCATTTCAATATGAAATTAGACAATCAAAACCTTAAACATATTTATTCAAACGATGATTTGAGTACCAATAAATGAAGATGGATATAATTTATCAAAAAAATTGACATGGATATTACATATGTTAAAGGTAAGGAAAATGAAATTGTTAATGCAAATAATAGATGGACTTACCTAGTTGATATTTATATTTTGATATCTAATTTTAGAAAGTCTCTATTGTAATAATAGTTTACTAATAGATTTTACAAATAAATCTATGTAGAGTTAGCCAAAGAACATATGGATAAGACATTTCTTATATTATACCATGGACACATATGGTATTTTGAGGCATAAAGGCATAATTTAAGTTCTTGGTTATGGTAATTTAAAGGATAAATTAATGAAAATAAGTCCATAATGCACCTCATTTTTATCATATAGGTTTCACAAAAATGAACATAAACAAAGAATGTGATATTTATAACTTGATTTGAAGAAATATGTATAGCATTTTATGACCAAATGTATAAAGTTATAGTGATTTAAACTATATATTTATCACCCAAGTGGTTTGATTTATCCCCATGACATACCAAAATATAGGTGGGATATAATTTATTTATATTCTATATCGGTGCTACCTAATTATCAAGGCAAATATGATATTATCTTAGTGATCATTGATAGATTCATCAAAGTTGTAAATTTTATTATAGGAACATGTTCTCACATGGATCTTTCACCCATTAGATCAATAAGTTGATCTGGTGTAATAATGGGAACATCCCAAATATGTGTGAACTTAGTTCCTTTAGATGAACCTATGGATAAATCCATCTCCTACGTAAACTAAGTGTAACTATTTTATAATCAGTTTGAAGGCCTAAAAAACTACTTAATAAGTACTTTTTATAGCCTTAACCAAGTATTTAATCGTGAAAATGGGATAAAAATAAACTAAAATTTAAAATTTGTGATGAACTAATGTTTAGAGAATTCCTAAAATTACTTTAATAGCATTAAAAACCCTCAAAAAAGATATAATCTCGCAAAACTCCCATATAAATAATACATAAAGGTAAAATTAAAGATATTAAAATTGTAAAAGGGATGAGATGTCTAAAATCTACCTTGAAAAAGTCCAAAAAATTTTGGTAAGCTATAAGACACACTTGAAACCCATAGTTATACACAATATAACAAAAAATTAAAGAGGTAATAAAAATTCTTTATTGATTTCAAGGCCAAAAACATGTGTACAATCTTTACTAAAGAAAAACTTTTCTACAACAAAGTAAAGGGTCCCTTTTAAAATATTTAAAGTACAAGTGAGTGAGTGAATAAAATATAATAACTTCCTCAACTACCTCCATCATTTCAAGCATGTGCAAGTAAAAGAGATCAAGAAGGTGAATATATTAAGCTCTTTCAATGCCTTGGACTTTTTCCATGTATAATTGGTTGGTTATTTGGAATAATGGAGGAAAAATAATACTATTTTAATTATATAAAATGTCACTTGAGTTTAATGAGTGTTACTTAAAACCACCCATCTATAGCTTATCCCTAGATCTATATTAGGGTCTCTTTCAAAAATTATCTAACTTTCATGTAGACCTTTACAAATCACTAGACATCTCAAAATTAGTCATGAACCCTACCCTAAGGACACAAGCCCCTAGTGCCTTAGGTTCTACCACTTGAACACTAGTGTTGTCATTGCACAATAGCAACCTGCACTAGTGTCCCACTTTTAGTGATATTGTCCTTTGCCTAATTTAAACCCAATGAATATATTTTGAATTCTTAAGACACCTAGGGCTATCTTAGACCTACTTCAAACTTTTCATAATCACTAGATAAATATATATACATGAATTTTATCCCTATATCAACTAGATGTAAATGAGATGAAAATTACAAAAATAAGCTTAGAACAAGTTGTGAACAATCAAGGTTATTGATCCATATTCATCCTTACTTATACATATACTCATTTAAAACCATCCCAATCTTAGATTACACATATTTATAATATGAATCATCATTAGAGACACTGATGTAAACACTCATACTAGCAATCACTTGCACTTTCACTAGGCATTCAGATGGGATAACTTTAATCAAGATTGATCCCTCTTTGGAGTATTAGTATGTAGGTAATTGTGGGGTGTTATGTATGTCCATAGTACCCAAATAACATCACACTTTTGCTACTTTTGGGAAATAAAAAACCTTAACAACATGGAAGTATAATTTTTTCTCCTAAATCATCTCAAAATAGTGTACAGATAGTGAATCATAACTCATCCACATATGTGCAGGCATGACAGACTCATCTAGAGGTACACCTAGAAGAATAAATAATTCCTACATAAAGGACATTGACATGAAAGTAGGACAATATTACCCTAGTGCTAATGTAGAAGGTAAAATTTTATTACCTAGGATGGTTTCATACACCTAGACTCTATTTGTGACATTCATACATGTTTTCATAGTGGGTTTTAGCCTCTAGACCATCCATCTCAGTTACTTCTAACTAAGTACATATTTTTATCATTCATTGTTATTTTAAAAAATATAAGATTAGTTTAATTCTTTCACAAATATATGGCTATATTTATTACATATATTTACCTTTATTTACTATACTCAAACCCTTTAACAGCCTAGGGCTTACACTCCATAAACCATTAAAAATTTAAATCATTTGGTGAATCTGAGTTACTTAAAATACTACCCAAACCCTAGTATTATATGCTATTAGGGTTCATATCCTTATATTTTATATGTTTAACAATTAATTACAAAATATAATATTAGATTTATTATTTTATTTTGGGAATCCTTCATAAATTAAATTTCTTAAAAGGTTCAAAATATTCAAAATTTTATTTTCTTACTTTCAAACCTACAATGGAAGAATTCAATAACATATTCAATAAAAATAATAAGAGACCATTTCAATATTTCATTTTAGAAAATTTGGATATTCAATATGACCTTATTAATATTTTCAAAGAAGAACTTTATAAATCCATTAATGGTCAAACTTCTGATCTCCTAGATGCTAATACGATTACACCTACTTTGGGGATAACTCAAAATATAAAACAACCAATTTTAACTCAACAACCTTCAATAATGGAAACACCTCCTATGGCTAGTTCCCCCTATCTATATGTAAAATCCCTTATGCATGAGATACATGATATTTAGACCAAGTTGTTAAATCTATAATAGGTTCTACCAGGCCATCTCATGCCTTGGATTTTCATATTATTTTACATACACATTTAGAACAATATATAATAGCATCTCTTTTTCCATCCATATTTATGGAACCTAAGCTTATTTTATATGATGATAAGGGTGACCAAGAATACCATCTATGACATTTTCATGAAACATTTTATTACCATGTGTCCAAGAATTGGCTCCTTATTAAGTTATTCCCTTGGATTTTAAAGGAATATACACTAGAAAAGTTTTATGATATTCTTAATCAATTTATCATAGCATTTAATCCATTAGTACATATGTTTTTATCACACATGTCAATCATCATCATCGATAAGGCTTCATATACTCAAGTGCTAAAAATCAAAAAAAATTATAATGAGCTAATAGTTTAATATGTATTATGATATATAACTATATTAGCAAAGACGACTAGCCCCATGGTAGATAGAGAACTCTAAGACATATTCAAAAAGAGTTTGCTACTGACATTAAAAAAAAATCCTATTTAATAAGTTTCCATCATTCATATAGTTAAGGAATGGGAAGTCAAGCTTCTCTCAGTGGGCAAAATAAATTACATTATTGGATTAGATTAAACTACTAATAGTTTTAATAAGGCTACATACAAAGTAAATCCCAATGAGAACAAGAATAATTTCAAAACAAAATTAAATACAAATTGAAATCCACCTCCTTGTTTATTCCTATTAGATCCTCGAAGGAAAGCCTTCAATACTCTTGCATAATCTCCAACATGGGTTTTACAACATCTCTTAGAAGGAAATTTCATATCTATCATTCCTATCAAAGAGGTTGATATGACTAGGCCTTTTCTAAATAACAATTAGTCTAATGCATTCTATGACTATCATAAGGCACTAGGTCATGATAAAAATAGATGCATTGGATTAAGACATAATATAAAAAAACTTAATATAAGATAACATCATTTGATTTCAACAATCCTACAGATGCACCTAGACCAAAACAAATGGAAGTAAAAGCAATGATTTTTTTTTAGATTTGTTTCCAAAGCATATAGCTAATGAGATAACAGGCAATTTAGGTGTTCATTATGCATATCAAACACATCCAACACTAGCATCTTATCAAATTCAAATGATGAACACACACCTTTTAAATAATATAATTAGGGTGTATCATACTATGTTGATATCTAAACCTATTATCACATTTTTAGATTAGGATATAGTTGATGATGACACATATTTCTATGCACTCTTTGTATGGGCTTACATTGATGAATGTCTTATTTAGAGTATAATTTATGATAATGGGTCAAGTGTTAACATGTGTACTACCATAATGATACACCACTTATGTTATTTATAGTAGGACATTTCTCATATATGTATAAAGTTATTCATGGTTTTAATGGCCATGTTGATAGATCCATCAAGGTTATGATACTACCATTATGGGTTGGGCCTACACATGTGGTCACCAAATTCATATATGTACCTAGTTTTGACACATTTAACATGTTATTGGGTAGGACTTAAATATAGTATCTTTGATCCATTATACCCACCATACATATATGTCTCAAATATATACATGATAATTAGGTGGTTACAATTGAGGGTTTGACAAATGGGTATCTATTACCTATTCCAAATTCAGTTATATAGTAAAAATTATTTTCCATTCAACACAAAAAATTTATTAAGACACATTTGATATCAGTTGATCCACCATTGAAGGTGATGTCTAATCATATAATAGTACCACATATGCATATTATCTAATGAAGAACTTTATTAGAGAGACCCCTACATCAGATACATGTTGTGGATTTTAGAAGGCCTCTCTCTTCACCACCAAATAGAGTAGCATTAAAGATTATATAACCCAATCTAGTTACATTTTATTATACCATATGGTTCCTTTAAAAAACCATATAGTTCAAAGGCCATTTTAATCAACTTTATAGATTATGAGCCTTATAGTTCACAGACCAGTTTAGTTAACTTTTTAGATTCATAGACCTACTCCACATGAAGTTTAAGATATAGATCAATCTATACATATAATTATCAGATCTCAAATACCTCAATACATAGTATTCACTATCATTATTCCTATATTTGATACATGACACATTGATTTTGAGTCTCTTTTGAGACTGATCAGTTAGTAGTATCTCTCTTCTTACCATGTTCCTTGTATATAGTTTCATTTTCATGATTACTTGTATATATATTATATGTTAATAATACAAAAAGATTAAAATATTTATCACATATATAAAATTTAGATTGTTTGAATATCCATATTACATTCTTTATTTAATATCCAAGCACTGCATATACTAATTATCTTAGTATAGTTAGTTTTTATCATACATACATGGTTCACTTGTTCTTTTCAAGTGTTCAAAAATTCCTATAGGACTCAGGCCCTCTACACATATCTAGATTTAATAGTATCTACCCATTATGGGAAGGTACACAAATTCATCATTGATACTTTTACCCATTGAGGGAAACACATAAACAAATTTTATTTTAATAGGTTACATCTTTATATACTTTATGTCACAAATTTAACATTATTTATATCTTGATATTGATAATATTATAATAAGATTTTTTTTCGACTACTACTACTACAGACTCAATTTATGTACATCTTTGCTCCTATATATATTTGTACCACATGTTTATACATACTTTTATTTTTATCTTTCCTAGTTTATATTTTATTATGTCTCTTTACTTATACATATATTTAAGGGCATTTGAATATGTAATTTTTATATGGATATATGGAAATTCATTTCATTTTGTGTATACTTTGGACATGTGCCCATGTCCTTATTTATGCCTCTTGATTATTTATGCATACATTTGAACATGTCCTTATATATGAATATCAGACAACTTACTTGGTGTTTATCTATATGGATATTTGAACATGTACTTATATTTATTTATTTCTAATATTTAGTGACATGTGTCCATCTACCTTATATTGTGTCCCCTATGCCTAGTTTTTGTGTCTCATGTGTGTTGTATGTATGCTTTTATGTATGCATCATGTCCATGACACTTATCTCTTTTTTGTTACTTCCAAACATAATTTTAGATGCCATGAGTGATTTCATACATCTCCCCTTCCTCATTAGGATACTTTATGGACATCATGACCCATCCCCCTAGGTAGTTACTCAAATTATGCATTTTATACATGTGCTTACATTGTTATATCTACCTTGATAATCTTGTGCACTCTACATCTAATATACATCATATATTACCAACTTACGTTTAGATTATTATATATTATGATGTCATGTATATACATTATATTTGTTTGATACATAAATATCATATATTTTTAGCCTAACATATACCATGTAGATATTTTATTCTGAGGAAAATAATTCCATAGGTATAACAACTCCCAACAAAATATGGGGAATTAAAAGTGATTTATCATAGATTTTAGGCTATTTGAGTTCACCCAAAGTTACATTTTTCATCACATAAACAAAAAATTATAGAGTTCAAAATGAATAAACTATAGTGAAAAATAATTAGACATAGATAATTTTTATTTTGCATAGAAAATACACCAAAAGAGATTAACATTAAAATTATGACACTAGCACCCTAGCACTATTGTCCAAGGTACACCACGACTATACATTATCCCATAAATATGAAAAATATAGTTTTGATATAATGACACAATAGTTATAACCAATATTTACATAGTTTTATTCATAGGTTATTAGATTGGATTAGTTTATGCTCAATTTGGCAAATAATAATACTAGGTTTACTCATATTGGGAGTATCATGCATGACATGATAACACCAACTTCAATTTTATATACACACATAGATTTATAAAACTTAGTCTAGCATCCATATGTGCATATATTAGAATTGGGGGCATATGTAGGACACATTATTTCCACATGATTAGTTACACGCTAGTATATCTCAGAGAATGGGAAACTTGCATGTCATTTTCTATGTGGTATACTTTAGACACCATTTTTACCAAGTGTCACACCAAATAGATGCCTTGTTATATATATAGTGGTTGGAATTTTTATGTAGTCTTTGAGCTATATTATTGAGCACCTGAGTGGTCCCTTAGCCATTTTTCATTTTAGAGTATCAAAATGGCCCCAAGGCCATCCTACATAGTTAAAGTTAAATTTATCAATATTAGTTACAAATGCATATAATACACATGGTATGAAATGAAGGATCCATAAACTATTTTGAGTTTTTGAACAACCTACATAAGAGGGTTGGATAAGCTATTAGTCCAATATAAGTAATTCATAATATATGATCCACTGAGTAGTGATGTGTAATGATGGAGTCAAAAATAGAATTATTTATTGAGCCACCAACACATGGGGATTGAATGAGCCATTATCTCAGTCTAATATATTAATTGACTTGATCATTATCTACATGTACACACATGACATGTCACCATATTTTTGTATTGGTTCATTTACCCAATGAGGTGTAATCATTTCATTCATGTCTCTTATCTCTTTACTCAATTTTGTCTTTAATTTTTGTATCTCTTATGTATGGAGTGATTCATCTATGTTTCATTTATAATATACACAATAGAGTATTCTTTGCACACTCATACCTAGATTCATCATCTTCACCTCATAAGTAATTCTAGCCACACTTATTTTTCCTTTATCTTAGTCATTTCACTTTGCTACATTTCTAGAATAATGATGGTTAATGTTGTCATATAAAAGTCCACCTGAGTGTAATGAGTGTTACTTAAGACTACCCATCCCTAGATTAGATCTAGGCCTATCTTAGGGAATATTATGACACTTATCCAGCTTTTTTACAAAATTTTATAGATCCATACACATCTAAAACTTAATCCCAAACCCTCCCCTATGGATCCAAGACCCTAGCACCTCATGTTCTACCACCTAGAAACTAGTGTTGTACATTGGACACTAACACCCCACACTAGTGCCACTTTCAATTCCATTATCCTTTTCATAATTTTAACCCTAATATATATATTTTTAATTATAAAGACACTTAAGGTAAACCTAGAGCTTATTTAAATAATGCATAAGTGCCAAATCAATATATATACATGGATTTTATCCCTATATCCACTAAATAGAAATGAGATGTAAATTACACAAACAAGATTAGAATAAGTTATGCACAATTAAAGTTATTGATCCTTATTCTACCCTAATTTGGCATATAGTCATCTATATCCATTGTAAGCCTAAAGTATATAGATTTTCAATCTCAAGCCTCATCCAAAGTAGTGTTATATGTTTCATACACATCAAAAAACATATATAAGGTAATATTTAATGTTTTTGGATCTATATAAAGGTTGAATTCACTCTAAGGCATGATTTATAGGCATTGAATCTTATAGCAAGTATTGGTGGAATATCATTGAATAAAGTGAAAATAAACTTAGATGGTTTGTATATGGATATGGATCATGGATTTAGTTAAGTTGAATGGGATGATGATGAAGAGTGATTTATCCTAAGGTGGGAAGAGTTAAAATAAACCATAAAAAAGAGGGGAGGGTAAGGAAAAAAATAGATCAATAAGAAAATAACATGAATTCTTTCCAACCATATCTAAAACAAGGACAAATGCCAAGGAAATAATGCTTGTAGATTGATACTTTAACACATAGAACTAACAAACATAATGAATAAGTTTGAGGGATATATTTAAGTTAAATTCAAGTTATTAACTTGATTTTTCTTATTGTCAAGACTGTTATAGCATTTATTGACATAATATTATAGATAATACCAAAGAGCACCTTTGAATAACTATATATCAATATAAGAAATTATAATAATGGACTTTATACAAAAATTTTAAGGAGTAACTTAGCTATATTGTTACATGAAAAAAAGATATATCAACCTTAAATTACTATTTTATACTTCAATTGATAAGACCTTACTAACTAGCTATAGTCTACTTGAAACTATTATTTTATATATCAATAAATAATAAGTTACCAACTAGATAAAAATGCATAAAATATATAACATGGAAATTCAAGAGAAAGTGATTCATGAAACACATATATTTTAGAACAACTAGAAGATCTCTATCTATATTGGGTATAAAAATATCTCTCAGCTCTGGAATGTGATAGACACATGTATATATAGGCTTCGAATGGGGATATCTCATCTTTCAAGCCATGCTCAAAGTTTAAACCAACCTTCTCATAACCCATGAAGTTTCATGTACAACACACATAGCTATGATGTTACAACCATCCATAAGAGACAAAAGTTTTGACAACAAAAATATATTACAAATGACTAGTGTAATTACAAATGAATTTCCTATGAGGAGATAGTTTCTATTGTTAACAATTGTGTCTTGGTAGTCATTACAATGGTAACTAGAGTTATATCTATGTTTGGCCCTTTTAACATAAATATTTAGTGAACCCTGATTACTCACCTAAAATTGGGAGTAGAGGGTTTGGTTCACATGATAATCTATCTCAATTTTATTGAAGTCCAACATGGTTCTTTTGAATAGCTGAGGGAGTTTATCCATTAGTCTTCAATGTGATTTCAATGTAGCCCTAATATCCATATAAAGAGTCTCTATACTAAGGGACTTGTTTATATAAAAATTTACCAACTATTTCAAGTCAACATGGGTCTTATATATTGTTCCATCAAACTTTTCTTATAAACTATCTATTGTTATGTAGAGGATGTATTCAAAGATGGATCTAAGGACCAATTCCCCACTTGGGTTGATTATGCCAGCAATTTTCATTTATTCCAAAACTATAATAGCCTAAAATTTATGGATGATAAATTCTTCCACTATATTTTACATCTCATGATGCCATTCTATCAAGCCATCTCTTCTAGTTGCTACATAGTTTTGGGCCTGAGATGCATCAAGAGTAGTTATTAGGTTTAGGTGACTATAGGATTTATCCCTTATTAATCAGCTCAAAAAAATATTTTGGCCTCCATATTCTTCATGTTTTATACAAGGGAGAAGACATATTCTAATTTTGGTTATGACTCTTCATATTTTATCAATTGGATGGTATCATACAGCTTTTAAATTGTTCCTTGTAAATTACATATGAGGTCTATCAAAGGTTTTATGGTACTTATTTCTTTCAAGTTCTCCATATATTGATCATATCCTCTAAACATCTCCTCTATTATTCCCCCTAAAAATTCCAAAATGGTTTAGGGGTCTTCTCTATGACCACCCATGCTAGAGGGGATAGATAATATTATCTTAGTCAAAGAGAACACATCTCTTTGTTCAAGTTCGACCTACTATTTCTTAGCCACTATGGTTTTCATTTTGATCTTCTTCATAGTCTTAGTTTCTTTGTTAAAGTGAAACATGGATATTGGCTAGTCCATAATGACCAAGTCTTGTCTCCCCTCCTCTACTTGTTACATCTTTTAGATCCATTCTAAGACATTGAAGGTGACAGGTTATGGTTCACAATATGTTTTTTCCTATAAAGGTGGAAGATGGAAACTACCCAAAGATATCATATATTCAAGAGGAAGGTTCAGGGAAAGGGGGAATAATTATCCTCCATCCATTAACTTTATTAGGGGCCACAATGTCAATTATTAGCCTCCCTTTATCCATCAATTTTAGTGATGTAGTAGTGGTAGATTCTTCCTAGGATACCTAACCAATTAGTAGGTCCAATTGGGTGGATGACTAGAGAGGAATAACTATGGAATCAAAAATTGTGGAGACTAGACACTCAAAGTGTACATATTTATTATGCCTAGAGGTTTAAGGTCTTAGACAAGAAAATAATGAATAAGTTTAAGGGATGCTAAGCAAATTTTACAAATAATACATTATAAATGTATATAAAATCCTAATGTATCCTATGGAAGGTGGGATGGAGGTACCATAGTCTTAGTTAGAAGGGTTAGGATTGGAGTTTGTAATATTGAAACTACAATTGCTTAGGTAATCTTAAAATCTATGATATGGGAAATAAATACCATAGTAATAAATACAATATTACTAGTTTCATCCATAAATGGGGAATGAGGACCATGAACACTTACCCCTTGTATACTAGTAACTAAGGGGACCTTTATTGTAGCAAAAATTTTGTGATAGGTGGTGTTAGTGCTGGAGATATGCTCATTGGTTACCCTTATGATAAATTTTGAAATTTAAACTCTAATTAATCTCCCTTATCTTCATCTATATTATACAATAGTTCAATTAAGACTAAGCTAGTCTTTAAAACCTTGGTGTCTCTTGATTGAGGTTCTTCTTATGTCAACCATTCATATACAGGATCACTTTTAGTGATCTCACTATTAGTCTAAAATAATGGCATTTCTATTTTACCTTTCCATTCCTCTTCATTAGACCACTCTTTTTCACTATCTAATACCTACATGGGTTCTAATTTTTTTGAACCTTTTTCCTTATTCATTTCCTCTCCTAGTTTTTCCTCCTAGGTTTCCTTTGTTTATGAGCCCTAAGGAGAAATATACAGGGCCTTATGCTTCCTCTTGTACATAACAGAGGGTATAGTGGGAGTAGAAGCTAATGAGTAAAGTTATATATTAGTATCAAGTTAATTCAAAGGGGTAATGGGTGGTGATGAGGTGAGGGTAAAAATTCTTTCTAGAGGATAACCTAGGGGAGACAACATTGGCCTATGGGATGGAAAATTTAATATAAGAGGTTTAGCAAGGGTTTGGATAGATTATGGGGATGGGGACAAACTATAAATAAGAATAAATATTGGATACATACTTGTTTTTCTATAGTGAGTAGTGGAAATGGTAACATGGAGAAACATCTACTAGATTGAGTTACACTTGCAATAATCAATATAGTGGTATCTAGGTGAGGAGGAACATATAACATAATTGGTGTAATGGTGATTATAGATGTGGGATGTGGAGGAGTAGCCTAGTGGATTTCTTGTTTTGCCATTATATATGCCTACCTAGATGGACTAGCCTATTCTTATCCTTGAATCACAACCTATAAGAGGGGTCCTAGAGGGGATTTCAAAAACCAATGTTCTTTCTAAACTATCAGTCTATCATAATTTATGGTATTTATATTATATTGAATATGTTTGGCCACCACCATGGACATATTTACCCTTTTTATCTATGTCTAAACCTTTGTGTCATTTAGTTAATCCACGAATACCTCACCATGTTGATATGTGACATGGCCATAATTACTATTCACCTTAGATATAACTCTATTGAGGTGGTTCCTAAATATATTCCTTAGATCCCACTACCTATATGGTTCCCACTTGAAGTCATATGATGCCCTGGTCCTACCCACTAAGTGAAAGTGCTCCCATTTGATATACTCTATTTGGCCAATGATGATGGGACTTGGGTGTATTTCTCCCTATTTGGAATTTATTAGTTTAACATTCATATAATCTACCAATTGAGTTTCAATTTTTTGTTCTGCCACCCTATATAACACCAACTAAGGTAGATACATGAGAAAGGCCTTCCTCCCCTCTAATCTAATAACTATACAATCTGGATAAGTCTAATAGCTACCATTTTTTTAATAATTCTTATGATATGGTCAAATAATTTAGGCATATCCTTGGCATAAATGGCTTGGTATATAATTATGTAGAAAGTATCTATCACTCTAGTTATGTTCTTATTGAAATTGTGGTAGGTAGGATATTAAATTCATCATAAATTTAGTTATTGGGAAACTAAGAGGATGGTTACTATGATGTTAGTAATTTGATAATGGAGGGGAGGTTAGATCAAGTGTTATTTTCAATTAAAACAAAGTAAATTAAAAACACACTAACAAATCATAACACCTCCATGAATAGATCATAGGGGGAGCTTGGTGAATGCACAAAAAATTACAATGGTCAACTAAAATTCAATAAAATATACCTTCCTTACCTTCCTTGGATGCTCTAAATGATGTGTTTGTTGGCTTGCCCAGATTATACTCAAAATTTATTCATCAATGGGGCTTGGCTATATTCATATCCTTTTAGTACCATGGTTGGCTTGGCTTGATTGATGGATTGGATTGATTTTGACATTATAACATTATGAATTTTCTTTATAAATCAAATCCTTCATTATAGCTCTACTATGTTCCAAGATCACCCAATAAAGAGCTCTAGGCTTGCTTTAATAGGCTTTCAAATGAATTGGAATGGGTTAAATCTTAACCTTGGTTGTCTTTGTTAACCCCAAAAGGGTTAAAATGTTTCCAAAATCTCATGATTAACATGAGTAGGTGTGCCTTGAGATAGTTTACATTTAGACAACTCACAAAATGTAATGATTAGCTTCTAAGATGCTCTTTAGGATATTTATTGAATTTTACTTTTTGATAATTGATTTATTTACTCATGAATGTATTTAATTAGGATTTGTTTTAGGATTTTCAAGTTAATTAATCTATGTTCAAAATTTGAACATTTGTTTGATTTTGATTTAATTCAATGTATGCATTTGTTCAATTTAATTGATTTATGGGCCAAGTTGATTTATATGCATGGTTATAAAGCCAAATTTGAGACTTACAAAAATTCTTAGGCTAGATTTTTAGAGGTTGGTAAGAATTTATGTAAATTTGGGTATGAATCTATCGATGGCCAATTTTAGTTTTATACATTTACTAGGTTTATTCTAAGTATGAATGGACTATACCAATTATAACATCCACTAGATAAGACATCATATAGAACTTTCCATCTGGTTAGTTTTATGAGTTAATAACTTGATGGAACAAATTATCACTAATTATTTATCATATGGTAATGGTTTTAGTAGATGTCAAGATGGTGTATATTAGGGGAGTCCAAAATTAATTGACATAGATTATGCTTTCAAAATCATAAATTATGTTTAATATGCCATTATAATTTGTATCCATGGCCTAAAATGACTATTGGAATAGTAGAGATGAGCCCCTTGATTGTGAAGGTGGTTGGGTCACTTTCTCATTCTTACAACTTATTATTTAAATTATTTGCATGCATACAGTGGATAACTAGGGCTTGTTTATATGGTGATTTGTAGATAAGGAATCGGTAGTACTTCTCAAAGACATGCCAACTAACATCGGACATGGGTGTGTTGCATTGGCATAAATATATAATTTTTCCATAAATGTATCCATTTAGAAATAAATCATTAACTAGGTCAATGTAGGTCATTAACTCTTATTTTTCAATTGCATCATGTAATCTCATTCATTTGATTTCCACTAGGTCTTGTCTGTATCTTTGTGTAAAGGCCAAGAATTGATCCTCAAGGCCATAGGGTTTTACTACCTCAACCTCCTCTTATATATGATGATGAATGTTTACATTTATAATTGAGATCAATCTAGTCAAAATTTATATCAATGTATTATTTGGATGCTACAATGGAATATAGAGAGGGGGCAAATTGAAGGTATGAATCATAATCCATGGTTATGCACTTAAGCTCTAGTTATATGAAACTATGGGGTTTTGTTTATTTAGGATAGATCTTGAATTTGTTTCTACAAATATTAAATTGATGGTAATGTAATTATACATTGACTTAGTAGATTTCATATATCACCTATTGGATTGGCTAGCTATGTTGAATTGAATGAATTAATTTGGTCAATTCATCCAAATTAATGACATCAATATCCTTTTAACTCCTTCACTTTTTCATATTTTTAATTTGGTTGGTCAAGTGTTACCTTTTATCAACCCTACCATCAAGTGGCTTATTTTTATTTTACCTTGGGTGCTCTATCATGTCTTATTGACAATTATCTTCTTCTTAATTCCTCCAAAAGTATTACCTCTTTATTACCTAGCCACTATGTGATGTTAGGGACATATGGTGAAATTTTAATATCCCATTAGTAGGTGGTCTCTTTTTGTCTTACTCCTTTTATTGTTTCTAGCCTATGAGATTATGACATTAATCATCATCCTAGTGCTCTACTCTCCCCATGGGTATCATACCATATTTTATATGTGTGAAAGATATAGGTGAGTTAGATGATGAAAATTTTCATCATCTTAGTGCTTTATTTGCTTGGAATACTTAGAAATTTCCATATTGTTTTAGATTAAGGTAAAAATAGATTTTGAAGGGACCCCAAAACCCTATACAACAAAGAGAAAGATGAACCATAAATCACAACCAAGTTTTTAAAGAACCAGTTTCCATAAAAGTACCAAAACTAGGTTTTACATGGACCTGTTACCAACATATATGACCAAATAAAACTACTGTCAAAACACTGATCTGGATATTAACAAACTAACCACCCAGACTAGTAACCAAAAAACCAAAAAAGCAACCCTTTTACTAACCCCAAAAAACCAATCAGCATAAGGGACCATTAGATATTCCTTTTAATTGAGGTTTTTTTTACTCAACTAAAGATTCATGTCTAGAGGGGGGACCAAAGGCTTAGACTTCTTCCTCTTAACTGATATCCATTCATCCTCTAACTTTGCTACCTCAGCAACCCATGCCTCAGAAGACATTGATCCTTGGAACCCAAAGGACCCAGAAGCCGCAACAAATTCCTTGTGAGAACCAAACAAAGTCTAGCTCTTTGGAGGATCCTCTGAAATAGGAAAAGAGACCACCACCTCCACCACTGGCACAGAGAGATCACTAACCACATCCTCAATAGGAACTTCATTATAATGTTTCATTAAAGATTCCTTATCAACCACCAGTTCAGAATGAATACTTTCCTCAGTATCAAAATTGGATTTAGTCAGAGCTTCCATAGGTTGTTTAACAATATTATGTTCAAAGGAACTCACAGTCCACCAAGAAGGTGGTTGTCTGGATTTGGAAATCCTTGTTGTATAATGAGAAACAATATGACCCATCAAGTGGCACTTCCTACATTGAAAAGGGATCCCCTCATAATCCAACATTTGGGTCTAGGAACCCCTTGGGGAATTCAGGCTAATCACCTCAGGAAGGCCCTTAGAAACATCCACATCTACCAAAAAGCGTGTGCAAGTTGAATGGTGAAAATCCATAATACTTTCCTTCACAAATAAAAAATCCCCTATAGCATTCCCAATGGTTTTAAAAACTAACTCATGCATTAGATGTATTGGAAGATAAGGGAGCCGCACCCAGATAGGGATCTTGTTAAAGGATTCTGAGAAAGGATTAAAATCCTTATGCCAAGGTTTGGCCATGAGAGGATATCTACCCTGCTAGGAAAAATTATTGTGGCACAAAATAATCTTCTTATCATCAGAGCATTGGAACAAAACTATAGAAAAACTCCTAGCGCATGGGATGATTTTGACATTATTTTCAATAAGTGGTAACTAGGTCTTGGAAATCTAGTCTTTTAGTTCTATGTGAGAGGGCTAGAAGCCACAGAAACAAAAAATAGCAGTAAAAAAGGAAAACTATTCTTCCTTTTGGAAGATATCTTCCATTGATTCATAATCTAAAGTTACCCTAATGGGTTTTAAAGCACTTACAGGCAAAGTATGGGAAGGCCCTGATGATACGTGAGGTAGAACATCATGTAGTCCAGCTTCGAAGGTAGCCACATCCACAAGAGTCCTTCCCCTAGAACCAAAACCTAAACCAGGGGCATGGGACCCATTAGCATATCTCAAGGCCAGAATAGAGCCCCCACCCACAACTTTATATTATTTTGATAACCATAGGCTTGTAGTATTACAACACATGGATTCTTTTCATTACTTCATTTGCCTACAACTTTTATATATTGAAAAATTGATCCTATCAATCATCGAATGAGTAGGATTATGACATGTTATTATCTAAATTTTTTTCTTTCCTAAAAGTCTTTTAAAAATTTCTAAGTGTCTAGATGGTCTTAGGTTAGGGGGATGTCATCACATAGAACTAATTTTTTATAAGATCAAAATATGAAATACACCAGGGTAGAAAGACTTTTATAAGTTCCAAATAAAAAAACATCGAAAGGAAATGTAACTAGTGTAACTCCTGATAGCTTACACACTTAAGAAACTTATGAAATCCATTAATAGGTTAACCTGAGTAGAATAAGTAATGAAAACTTGGATAACTATGAAAATGGTGATTTCATTAATATTAGAATGAACATATTACTAAAAAGAAACTTGGACATTAAGACTTTTATAGACCTTATCCTATTAATATTTGTGGAAACCAATAATGATTTCCCCATCATGACTAGTTGATTTTAGGCTAAAATGGGCCCCTATTAAAAAAACCATGATAGTGGGGTATGTTGAGTGTAATGAATGGTTACTTATATGGGGAATACTCCAAAGTATTCAATAATGCATAATATTTGGTTAGAACTTATAAACCAATCATGAATTATTTCATAATAGAATAAATGAGATAGAAACATAAAAGAGACTCCTAAGAAATTCCATGCAACATAATAATTATACTAATATCTTGGATCTGTGTGTGATGGAGTGATTTTATTTTACCCTTCTTTTGAGAATTTTAGAAAAGACTTGGAGTGAAACATAGGTTTCACAATGGTTTTCTTAAAGTACATTTTTTTTAAATCTCAGGTATATTTACGCTACTATCCATAAGTTCATTTCCCCAATATAGATGCCTTGAATTCCCCCTTGTATTCCCTCACAATCTTACATGATGTTTTATTCATTGATCTTATTTCACCATTTGAGTCTTTGATCACCTTTATATTTTATTTTTGGATTATTTTATCCCTCTTTGGGATGAATTGGTCCTCTTGTCTTTCCTTTTTTCTTGTGAATAAAAGAGAGGGTCAAGAATATTTATGAGCTAGTGTATGTAGAATAGAAAATTCAAATTACCATAATGTCCCTATTAGACTTATCTATATACATAGTTATTATCCAAAAAAATTATTAAAATGGAAATTGTTTTTGATCAAAATAATGATAAAACTTTCTTAATTTGCATGAAATAATGAGATCAACATTCACACACTTGCTAATACTATTTAAATGTGATATAATTATGACCTAGTTTTCTTTACATACTTAAACCCTAAAATATTAAACGTTGAGATGTATAAATATTGTTTATAAACTAGTTAGTGTACTCCATTTTAGGATCTTCCTACCCCCTCCTTGTTGTCTCTTTTGGGCATATAACATGTAAGCTTAGGTCATGTATATGGAGCATATTTATTAGGTTATCAATTTTATCACTCAGGAAAGAGTTAGTCAGTTTGTTCTAAGATAAAATACATATAATCTAAAAAATACACAGCTAACCTAAAGAAACATAATACTAAAAGTAAAATATTCTAATCTATAAATAATGAAAACTACACTAACAAAAATTAAAGAAAAAAATAGGAAAACTAATTATGAAAGAAGTAAAACCTAATATAAATTTTACCTCTACCATGGTCTCCTTCATTTAGAAACATCCTTAGTGTGAAAAACCTCGAAGTAGTAATTCAAATATTATCTATTGACTGGGATTCCCAAGTTCTTACCTTCAATGTCTTTTATATGGAGAGTATTGGTTCCTAATATTTTATACACTTGATATGGTCCAATACATAAGGGACTAAACTTATCATGTTGTCCTTTTCATGGGCTTTATCCCATATAATAACTAGGTCTGAGATTCTAAAGGCTTTGATTTTAGACCTTTTATTAAACCAAATTTCGAAGTCTTAATGTCTGATGAATTTTTGAAGAGGAATTAATTTAAATATGATTATTATAGTCCATTTAAGTTAATTAAATGGATTTAAAAAGTGGGACATTATCATTGACTAGACATATGGGAGTACCAAACCTCATTAGCATGTATTCTTCTAAAAATTTAATAACATCTTGAGCTCAAGAGTTCTTAGTGGCCACCACTTTTGTCCACCTAGTGTAGTAATCAATGGCTATGAGAATGAACTTATCATATATGGAAGTATTGTTATTAATTAACCCAATGAAATAAAGTCCCCATTGTGCAAAATGATTACCTTCAATGACTAGGTGTAATGGCATAGTAGCCTTGATATCCCTTTTCTAACAGACTTAACATTCAAAGTAGGTGCTCACATGGTTGTAGGAATCCTTGAAAATAGTGCCCAATAATATCCCATTATTAGGATATTTTGGGTTATTGTAATCCCAAAAGAGTGTCCAATTCCAAAATTTTGGTTTAGGTTATCCCACATATCCATAGTTTCTTCTCTTGAGACATGTCTTAGGTAGATGCCCTCATAGTTTTTGAAGTAAATGACACATCATTTTTTCATTTAGTGTACATATTTGAGCCTCAAATATCACCTTTTTTCTCTTTTAAACTTAGAGGGCATGTTCCCATTAGTATAAAACTAGTGATTTATTCATACCACTCTCCTCCAACCATGTGGACTTCATTGATGTGTTCAATCCAAATGCATGAATCTATCTTAGTAATTAGTTTTATTATTCTTTGGCCTCTCACTATCTTTGATGGTATGATCTCTAGATTAAACTTTTGTAACTTATCCATCCATTTTCACCTTATCTTGACTAGTTCATTTTGGATGAGTGTAATTTAATGGTAGGGTTCAAGACTATAGTGTAAGTTTTATTTCTCAAGATATATTGCCTAAATTTATTTATAGCTTGGACCAATTCATAAATTTTCTTATCTATAATCAAATATTTTAGTTCAAAATATTTTAAATTATTGATAACAAAAGAAATTGGGTGTTGATTGCTATCTAACCTTTGAGTGAGTACTATAGTAATGGTATATTCTAAATTAAAGGAATGCACATATAAGTATTTTATGAAGTTAGTAATAATTAATACCAGAGATTAATAAATGGATTTATTGATGTCCCAAAATTAATTATTAGCCTGATCTATCTATTCTATCTTTTCATCCTCTTCCAACATAGAATTTAGTGATTTGATAATTTCAACAAACCTAGAAATGGATTTGTGCATAAAGTTGATCTCACCAAATAATGACTTTAAATATTTTATATTATTTAGAGGTTTAAATATTGAGATGGATTGAATCCAATATATTTCAATAGAAATTACATCCTTGATTATGATGTGGCCCAATAACTTTCCCTTTATGACCTTAAAGATGCTTTTATTTGGGTTGAGGTACGCTACATATCTTATGCATCTATAAAAAACTTATTGAAAGTGGTTTGAATGATAATTTATATTATTATAAAATAA
The DNA here is from genome assembly GCA_037957365.1 of Torreya grandis. Lineage (NCBI taxonomy): Eukaryota > Viridiplantae > Streptophyta > Pinopsida > Cupressales > Taxaceae > Torreya > Torreya grandis. The sequence continues at coordinate 303,583 of JARHVA010006614.1, read as the reverse complement.
AATAAGGTCATAGATATATATAAATATGTACTTACCAAAGATTCCTTAGAATTTATGGTCCATGACTCATTATAATTTTCCCCCATAATTGATGAGGTCAAAAGGCATCCTATTTTAACCATATGTCCCCCACTTCGTGGTTAAATAAATCTTCATCAATCATGTGATTTCACAAGAAGTTGGTTGTATCTAGATAAGCCATTTAGGAAGTACATCATTTTAGACCCACTAAGAGTCTGGATCACCTTATCTAGGGAAGGTAGAGGGTAGTTTTCTTTATCTAAAGATTGGTTTAGGTTCCTGATGTTGAAACATATTATTATTTCACCATTATTATTATTAATAAGCATAAAGCTCACCACCCAGGTAAAATTTCTAATAGTAAATATGATTTTGTCATATAATATCTTTTGAACTTCAATTTCAATGAGAGGTTCCAAAATAGGGTTCATGGGCCTATGACATTGCTTGAGTGGTCATTGTTTGGACTTAGGGGAATCATATGGGTGATTAATCTAGGATAAAATGTCTTTAATGATTTATAGGTCTAGGAAATCACATATTTATACTCCATCAATATTTCTTTCATATTATATCTTTTATCATAAGTGCAGGCTATACCAATGCTAGCATATTGAGGGTACTCTTTAGTTCCCAAATTTTCTTTATCAAAGTTAGATTGATATTTATTAAAATTATTTTACCTTTAAACCTATGGGTCTAGATAGAATATTATTTCTAAATATACCATCACCATTAGGATTCAATTCTACTAGAGCTACATGATGCCATCATCCTTGAGGTGTTTTACTTTTAGACATTTAAGGTCTTTTTCATCTATAATCTAGTTATTCAAAATCACAAAATTATTTTTGAATTGGATAATATAATGACCATCCTGAAATACCTAGAAGTTTTCAAAAAATTTATGGACTAAGGGGCAAGACAATGGATTTACATAAAAAATTTTCACATTGAATTATTGGAGTGGTGCCAAGATGGATGCTAAGGAAGTTAATGCATCTTATACCTAATTTTATTCTCTTGGGATGAATATAATGTTTAAATACTCAAAATATTCAATCACATCCCAACATTTATTGTTGTATTTTTTTAGATATGTTAACTTGCATTGGGACTTCCTTCTAATCTTGTTGACCACTAGTTCAGAGTCACCAAATATTCATAGTTGTTTAACACAATGGCTTAAAGAAATTTGGAGACCTAGGATTAGGACTTCATACTTAGCTTGATTTTTGGTGTAGGGGAACTATAATCTATATATATATATATATATATATATATATATATATATATATATATATATATATATATATATATATATATATATATATATATATATATATATATATATATATATATATATAAATAGCATTTACCTTTTGGATCATTCAGAGCCATGCAATGCCAAAACCTTATTTAGATCAAGATCTATCAAAATATAGAGTCCATAGTTATGAAGGACCTATAAATTATTATTTATGAGGCCCCCTTTTTGTTGTGAATGTGTAAACACTAACATGTGAAGATGTGAATTTGAACTTATCATTCTTGGCATTATACTCAGTGATGAGGTACATCATTTTATATCTCTATCAATCTTAATTTTATTAGCCACACCTTTCCATGGAAGCCAAATATATGAGAAGTTAGTGGATATGTACCCATTTAATGTTTTTGACAAATTTCAATTGAGTATTATGCCATAGGATTTAATAATTTCAACCACCAAAATGTCAATGTAATGTTACACAGAGCACTCAGAGACTAGTTGTATGTAAACATTCAACAATTATCTAACACAATGTATTGTATTTTTTTCCAATTATAAGAACACTCTTTTTGATTTGTCTACCATAAAACCTAATTTCTTGAATATATATATATATATATATATATGGTAATCATATTATATGATTCATGTGATTCCACTAAATAGTTATGAACATTCTTACCAAACATCTTGACTATTAGGAAGAAGGGTGGGTTGTCAAGTTTGTCCTTGTAAATAATAACATTCATTTAGGCCATTTTAGGTTTGTCTAGGGTCAACCCTAATTTATTGCATGAAAATATGGGCATCACATTAGATGACACTCCTAAGTCCACCAAGAAAGTATGAACATTCTTACCAAACATCCTAAATATCAGTAAGAAGTGTGGGACCTCTGATTTATCCTTTTAAGTTATTACATTCACTTGAGCCATCTTATGATTGTCTCTGGAAAATCTCTTGGTCAATGATTTTAGTAGTAGTTACCTCTATTTAGTTATCTAAGATAACTCATACAAGGTGATATTATCTTTAATCTTCTTCCTATCTTCTACAATATTATACCTTCCTCTACTCTATGGCTCTATGGGTTGCACTAGGTACTTCTCCTTTGGGGTCATGGATTATAAATACTTATTATATTTGGAGGAGTAGTAGAATTATGATTTAGGCACATGTAAGTATTGAAAGGATGATTTTTCCTTAGATTTTCATTATTTATTTAGAACTAATAGAGGGCATGGACATCATCCATAATATATTTTGGTTCATTTTCATCTTCCAGTAGAAATGGAAAATGATATTTATCAAGGAAAATAGTAGTACTAGAGTTTCCAAAACTATTGAAAGAGTTAGGCTCAAGTAGATTTGTCAATATCTCCTGTGTATCAATTTATTTTTGAAAAATATCAAAGGCTATACACAATTAAATGCAATATATCTCCATATGTTTGGTTATGCGATGAACCCTAAAATAATTAGGCAATGCATCCTCCAGGATGTATATTTATGTCAATTTATTGGACTACTATTTGACATCATTGCCTAGTTTATTAAGGTCTAGTTATACTTTTGATAACTAAATCTCTTATTGGTGTTATGGCTGCCAACATTTCCTATACATCTCTTCATAGTCAAGAATTCAATACTTAAATTCTATACAATATTCTAGATGGAGTATATCCATACATTATTAGAGTCAAAAATAGGCCCTTGGTTAGTTTAAGCATTTACTAGAGGTAAATATTAAATTCTATGGCGATTACATTTTTATATAGAATTATTCAAAAAAATTAAACTCTAGCTAGGTGCAACATGAGATAGGAGCAACTTCATATAAGTATAGGTTTGACCATTAACTAAAAAGTTTTAGTTGGAATTTGGGACCAATTTTAAGTCTGTTTAGGCTTGATAAACATTTTTACCTACTAATCCTTAATATTGGGGGTTCATTTTTTTTTTTGACTCCTATGGTCTAAGTATAAGCATATGTTAATTGAATAACACCAATTTCCCTATATACAAATATTACAATGGTAGGATATAGAGCATTTTTGTACATTTTAAGATCCAATATAACATTTGTATTATATAAATTATCTATCCAAATATAAATTTTTTGAAACCTTGAATTAAATGCCCTAATGGGTTCACTAGGCTCTCTTTTTGTGATAGCAAAGTGCTAGTACACAATATTAGGACTAGTGATTGAGTTGAATTGTCTTAAAAATGTGGTTTAACAATTATTCTAAGATTTGATTGATCCCTCAAAAATATTATAAAAATAATCATAGGTAACATCTTTTAGTTTGAAATAATTGATCCTACAAGATATATCCTCATGGACTACATTCAATACTCCTAGAGTGGTCCTAGAGCTTGCACATGCTTTTCAGTCATCTTACCTCCTAAGGGTGAAAAGGTAGTGAAGTATTTCTCAATATTTTTTTGGTAGATCATGGGTATCTACTGCAATGTTCAAATTAGAAATAGGTAACTAAGACTGAGCAATCATATGTGGGAGGGGATGCCTTTTTGTATAATATGATCAAGCTCAATATCTTCTCAAAATACCTTTGTTTGACCTAACCTTTCTATCGGTCTGCAATAGTGGATGTAGCAGGTTATTACCAGAGGTATACCTAGTTAATATTATATATATATACGTATGTATGTATATATGTATATATATATATATATATATATGTATGTATGTATGTATGTATATATATATATGTATATATGTATATATATGTATATATATATATATATATATATATATATATATATATAATCAAGTGAAATTTATGTTTAGATGATGAAAGGGGTCATCCTTTTAGTGATAATTAATGTTTTTCTATGTTTTATACACACTAAAAGACATATATAAGGTAACCTCTAACATTTTAGGATCTCTATGAATATTGAGCTTAATCTAGGGCATGAGTTGCAAGTATTAGGTCTTAAAATTGCTAATGGTGGACTTATAATGAGTGAAGTTACTATCAAGCTAGATGGTTTGGATATCGATATGGATATGGATTATGGATAAACTTGAGTTGAATGAGATGGTGATGAATATGGATTTATCCTAAGGTGGGAAGAGTTAAAATAAACAACAAAAAGGAGGGGAGGGTAAGGAAGATAAGGAGATATGCAAGTAAGTAAAATGAATTATTTCTAACAAGATCTAAAATAAGTATAGACACCAAGGAATTAATGATTTTAGACTACTAGTTTAGCACATAAAACTTGTTGACCATTTTTTCCCAACAGGCCAAAAATCGGTCCCCTTTCTTCCCCTACTATTCTAGGCCAATTCATTTTTTATTTTGCACAAGTCCAAGATTTTCTATGGAATCTGCAGGTTAGTCTTTTGGTACATGAAGAATTAGTTTAGAGAGTGCTGGGGTTTACAAGGCTCTTGTGGGCCTTCGTCTGAAGAAATTTACAAGGAAGGTTGGCATCTTTGAACCATTGAACCATCGGCATTGGTTCAAAGCCTTGGTTTAATCAACAATTCAATTAGCCATGGTTTAAAGCCTTAGTTCATTACTTCAAGTCCATCTCTTCAATCTCAAGCCTTGGTTCAATCTTCAAGTTCATCACTTTGGTTCAACAAAGAGTTTAGTGACCTTGGCTCAATAGTCTTTTGAACCATTAAATTGTTAAATTGGTTCAATGGGTTGGTTCAACGTCTTGGTTCAAAGGATTTAGTTTAATGAGTGGTTTAATGCAAGTGGTTGAAAGGCTTCAGTTTAATGAGTGGTTCAAAGTAAGTGGTTTAATGGACAGTTCAACAAGGAGATTTAGTGAACAATTCAAAGGGGCTTAGCGCACAATGTTGAACCATTTTTTGGTTCAACAGGGTTGGTGCACAGTGGTGAACTGAGTAAGCCATTGAACCATTTTTTGGTTCAATGGGTTGGTTTAATGAGGTGCCCCAAATCTAAAGGGTAGGTGTCATTACAGAGGGTAGTCCAGGTTTAATAAGCCCTTGTGGAGGGCAAAGGTGCTTCAAAGAGGCCACAAAGAAAGAAAGCTACAAAAAAGTAAGTTTTGGGGAATTTTGCTTAAGGCAGACGAAAGGTGCAATTTCCTCAGACTTTTTGTCTGAAGGAATTCCTTTAGACAAATAGCTCAAAGAAATTTGGAGGGGCTACCTAGAGGACTAAAGCGAAGACTAAAGTGAAGAAATTTGGAAGTGGCCAATTCCTATGGACTTTTGTTTGCAGGGAAAAAGCCCAAAATAAAAAAGGCATGGGGAAGCCAAAAGGCCAATTCCCATAGACTTTTGTCTGTGGGAGAAAGTCTGAAACAAAGATGAGCCCAACTAAGCAAGACAAAAGACCCGCAAGAAAAGGGCCGCAGAAAGATCCAATGGACTTTTGCTGAGGATAATGACATCTTGAAAGCCATCAAATTTAAGTAGATGAACTAGCCATTGAGTTCAATTCAAGATGACATCCCAAAATTCATCAAATTTAAGAGGGTGACCTAGCCATTAGTTTCTAAGCAATGACAGGTGCATGAACGTCAAATTTAAGCCAGTAAAAAATCTATTGGTTTTTAGATGCCTGAGTGCCAACCATGAAAGGAGCCCAAGGAATGCAGTGACCTACCCAGAGATAGCCCCGAGGGTTGAAGGAGCTAGAAAGAGACAAGGTAGGGAAAAGACAAAAGTGCTAAGTGTAGGAGTAAGTAGATAATCCAAGTGGTGAAGGGAGGCACCGATTCAAGAAGTTACTCCAGCAGGTGAAATAGTGTCTCTGAATTGACCATTAAAAGGTGCAAATGGCCAACTATCTGACCCACTTTTCTTAATTTCACATTTATGAGTAGATAGACCATGTGGGCACCTTCCTAGAGTAGTCTCGATAAATGGGGAAATGACACAGCCTATGTCAAAAATGCCTAAAGTCAGAGCCAGGGCTGACACAGTATTTATGTTTAAGCAGCTTGCTCTTCCCAATGAATAGAGCACACATGGGACATTTGTATAAGAGGTGCCAAAAGGCCTTTTTCCTTCCTCTATATATTGGAGACTTGTCATTTTGAGAAAGATCTTACACATTTGTAAGGTAGAGCCCTGGAAAATTTTTCACCAGAAATCAACAAAGACATTTTACCTCTATGCTGGTTGGATATCTTAGTATGTGTCTGAGTGTCAGTCTGTGTTTAGTCATTACTTCTTAATGATTCTACAGGTTAACACCAACACACTTGGTATCTATAAGGTGTCATTTTGTAGGTAACAAGGAGAGTTATACTTAGAAGTGCAGAGACAAAAGAAGCTTCTATATAGTGTGCCTTTTTACAACACCTTTGGTGAGTCTCTATTTTCTATGTTCCATTAAGGCCTCCCTATTAAGTTCCTATAACTTGGTCCTTTTACCATCCTAAAGTGTACGTGTGTGTTTGTCTAATTTCTAGTGTGAGTGTGAGAAGGTTGAATCATTTTGGTGCATCACCTCCTTTAGAGTAGTTTGTTTTCTTACAATCTTTCTCCCTTTTCATCCCCCCATTTTATATATATATATATATATATATATATATATATATATATATGTTAGCACTTATTAGAACAAATCAGATGCATCAAAGGGAGCTAGACCTTATCTAGAGACTCTCCCCTCCAGCTTCACAAGTCCCACAGGTGAGATGGGAGTTTCCATTATTGCATGAGGAAGGTAGGAGCTCGGCCTCCTGCCAAGGGTGCAATCTTATGCATCAACAGTTTTTGGCACACCTAGTGGGACATAATCTTACACTTAATAAGATTTTAGGATTGATGCTGGTCCTATTATAGCAAATCAACTATTTTTAGCATCTAGCGATTCCATTAGGGAAAACTTCATTTCTTAATCAAAGACCAGTCTGACTTCTTATGCCTAAAGTCACCACATGGTCTGCTTCTAAGGGTGTCCCTTTCAAATTTGTTGAGTTGCCTTTGAACTCAATAAAAAGATTGAGGTTTGAGAAGACCCATCCTTATTGAGCAAATGACCCTCCCAAACCTATTGTAAGGAATGCAGATGCAACAAGGCTGTAGTTACATCCCATCCCAGTTATGGCATTACCCTTTCCTACTTTTTATAGTTAAAGCCCCTTGAATCTCCCATGTTACAACTTGATCTTAAGAGCAGCCCTCACAAATGTGCCTTCTTTTGATAGAGAGGGGCCCATTATAGTCATCAAGCACATTAGAAATATTTCTAATCTCTACAATATTCACAATGTCACTGAGGAAAATATCACAATCAGATTACTGGCATTGTCTCTCAAGGGCAAAGCTCTTGATTGGTATGAGACTTTGGCTATAAATTCAATCAGTTCTTGGAATGAACTGGGTACTCACTTGACAAACTATTTTGAAGAAAAGAGAGACCACATCTCACTTACTGAGTAGCTAACTACCATCAAGAGAGCCCCACATGAATATATGCAGGATTTCAACACGTAGTTTTAAAAGACATGGGATATAATCCCCATTTTGGTAAGATGGATTGCTAGCTATGCTTTCTTATATTATTTAAGAGCATTAAATAGTGATATTACTATTATGATACAATCCATGGGAGGGCATGTGTTGCCTACTACCTATGACATAGCCATAGTAGCTAAAAATTGCTTAGTATAGGCTAAGAAAATAGCCCCTAGACCCCATATGCCACTTTTCCCAAAAATGCTACCTCTAATTTAGACTGCTACTCCCACATTAGCTCCTTTACCTAGCATAGAGAAATTTAGCTGCTACTCCATCCAATGAGCTTCATGAAGTAAAGAGTCTGTTGCAAAGTATGTCAAATGAACTTATGGCTCTTAAAAGGTAGCAAGCTCAAAGCAACAGATCAAACCAAGGGTACCAATAGTATGGTCAAGCTCTTAGACCCCCTATCCAAAATTACAATCAAGGGCAGGGTTAGCTTACCTAGACCAGACCTTTTCAAGGCTACAACCTAGGTTCCCCTTCATCATCTAAGGTCATGGTGCCCATTCAGAACAATCTGGTACAGGAATAGCCAAGTTGTTCAACCATGGGATATGGTCAGGAATAGGATGTTTATACAAATGAGATGATGAGTTATTACCTAAATGTACAAGATAATCAGGTAGCCACTCATTCCTAAGTCTTTAAGGCTCTAATGCAACCCAACACAAGCAATAGTCAGAGTCAACATGACTCTACTCTGATGAACCACCTGGAAGGTGAGTTCGTGTAATCAATTATGTGGGTATTGTAGACAATCAGGCTAACTATGTTATAGCCAACATAAGATTTAAAAGGAGAGCAATAGGAGAAACTTAGGCTGCTACACAAACATCAGTAATGCCGTCCTCATCATAGGAAAATTAGAGGGTCCCAAACTTTAGACTGCCATTTGTACCTTCAGCCCCTTAGCCTACACCTCAAGTTGGAATTAGCACCAAAGAAATCTTGAAGGGAGGCAGTCCTCAATTCAATGTGATGGACTAAATGAAGAAGCTACATATGAACATCTCCTTATGGGATTCATTGTCTCTACTAAGACAAAAGGACATGCTACAAAGGGAATTGCATGAGCTAGATCGACAAGCTATCCCAGTAAGGATTGATAATGTCTTGATGATGAATGGACAACCTTCCACCTCAAGCTAGGTCAAAAAAGAAGAGAAAATTCCCCCTTTTTATGTGTCCTTGGTCATAGGAGATTTCTTGGTGCACAACTGCATCATTGATAGTGGGGCTAGTACCTCAGTAATGCCCAAGTGCATAGCTGACAAGCTGGGACTAAAATATGAAGAGATGAATAAGGGAGTCCTATAGCTAGATGAGACACCTGTAAAGATAGTTGGGATAATGAAGGGTTTGAGCTTGACATTACATGTTTGCTTGACTTTCTCAATTCCCCATGATATAGTAGTGGTAGATGTTCTTCCTTATTTTGCCACCTACTTATCTAGGGACTTCACATCCAAGATAAGTGGCTATCTAGCAGTGAATTGGTCCTATTTAGTTTTTAGAACCAAGTATGGGACCAAGGTAAAGATTAAATCTGAGCCACTCTAAAAGGACCATTTGGAACCATATTCACTCAAGGAAGCAAATGTCAGCTACCCCATTATCGACTGAGAAGAGTCCCAAATAGACCAATCTCCATCCTCTACCCTTGAAGGAGTTGTAGACCTACTTTTAGATGAGTGGGGAAGTGATAACTTTGAGCATGACCCTCACAATTTCATAGAGGAGGTAGGCCTTGGAGGCTACTACATACATGAAGAGGGTACCTTCATACCAAATATAATGAAGGCAAGCCAAGAGGACCTAGGTCTACAACAGTCATACTTTGATGGTTTTAGAAGTAGGTTGGGAGCTAGTGGTGGAGCGATGTTAGTCTCCCCTTCAAAGGAGAGATAATTTTCAAATTTCCACTTCTAATTTTCTTGCACAAGCAATGTTGAAGAATATGAGTCCCTTATCCATGGTCTGAAATGGGCAAGGAAAAGAGGAATCAAGGAATTGCAAGTTTTGGGTGATAGTGAGCTAATTGTAAATTAGGTGAGAGGCCAAAATCTGACAAAAAATTCTTTGTTGAAGTCCTACAAGCATAGGGTCTGGGACTTGGTGGAATATTTCCTTGCTTTCAATATCACCTCCATTCCTAGAGAGTAGAACAAACAAGTGGATAGGCTAGTAGTAATTGGTGCTCAATTTGATGTTTCCAAGGAGATAAGTCGAGACTACAGTTCACACTACTTGAAGGTGGTAGTTCGGCCCTCTATCCTTGACAACATTACAAATTGGTAGGTCTTTAACAATGACCAAAAAATAGCATTCTTCCTATAGGAAGAAGCTAAATTCATGATAAAGAACTAGGCAAAGTTGTAACAGTAATATGGCAACCAAATTGTTCAACTAAAGAACAATACGCTCCATAAAGGTTTGGTCACTCTAGAGAGTATCTTCAATGGAGATGACCAATTGAGAAGTGACAAGGCATGCATCATAACTAAGGAGGAGAATTATGAGAAGGTTGAGATATTTAAGGATAAGTTGTTTACACTTGGAAGAGTCTACATTATTCAAGAAAGGTGGACTTTCATTTTGTTGTGTTAGGAGTTTGCTAATGTTTTCGCTTGGGATTACAGTGATTTGAAGGGTTTCGACTGAAGACTCACCCAACACACCATCAAATTAGAAGAAGGCACCAAGCCAATCATGCAAAAGCAGAGACCTATCAATCCAATGATTGAGCCTCTCATGTAAAAGGAACTGGCCAAATTGATTAAGTTCAAGATTATATTTCCAATCAAACATTCCTCCTAGCTGGCCAATCTTGTTCCCATCTGAAATAAGAATGGGGAGATTACGCTATGTGTTGATTTCAAAGACCTTAATAAAGTCTCTTTGAAATACCATTATCCTCTCCCAAGCATGGAGCAAATCCTTCAAAATGTAATAACCAGTGAGTTTTTCTCCCTCTTAGATGGATATTTAAGATATAATCAAATTCTGGTGTAAGGCTATGACCAACACAAAATAGCCTTCATTACTAAATGGGGAATGTTTACCTACAAGAAGATGTCATTCAAGCTATCTAAAATTGGTGCTACCTTTTAGCGAGCCATGGACATGGCTTTTCAAGGCTTGATAAACAACAATGTGGTAGTATACCTCAATGATGTGATGGTATTCTCCAAGGAAGTGAGCCAACACATGAAACACCTTAGGCAAATCTTTGAGAGCTGTAAAAATTTTAACATCTCTCTCAACCCAAAGAAATACATGTTTGTTGTTCATGAGGGAAAACTCCTTGGCCACATTGTGTCTAAGGAGGGCTTATCCATTAACCTCAAGAGAGTTCATTCTATCCTAGAGATGTCCCTACCTAAGCACAAGAAAGGCTTCTAGAGCTTCTTCAATAGGATAAATTTCATTCAGAGATTCATCCCAAATTTCATAGAGATAGTCAAGCCACTGACCTCTATGCTGAGGAAGGGTGAGGAGTTCAAGTGGACAACACAAAGGAAGGACAACTTTGAAGACATCAAACAGGCCATAACTTGGGATCCTACTTTGATCAGCCCCAACTTCAACAAAGATTTCAACCTCTACACTTTTGGCAATGAAGAGGTAATCTCTACCATGCTTACCCAAGAAAATGGTGATGACCTTGAATAACCACTTACATTTTTTAGCCAAGGGTTAGAGGATTTCAATACTAGATACACATATATAGAGAAGCAAGTCTTGGTAGTAATACAGAGCTTGAAGAAATTTAGGCATATGTTGTCTAATAGAAAGATTCACCTCATGGTTCCACATCTTGGCATCAAGGATTTCTTGACCAACTGAGACCTAAATGAAATGAGAGTGGGGTGGATCACCAAGGTAATGGAGTATGACATAGACATCAAGATCACGAAGCTGGTGAGGGGAAGAGGCCTGTGCAAATACCTTGCTATGGACTTCAAGTAGAAAAGGGAAGATAGCTTACTAATTCATGATGTAGCTATAATAGAAGAACTAGCTATTATGAAGGATTGGACATTGGACCTAAGGTGTTTTCTTCTCACTAGTTTATGCCTATAGGGTCTTGATAGGACTAAAAGAAGGTACTTCAGGCTCTAGTCTCTCTCTCTTATGTCCTAGTTGATGGAGTATTGTTTAGGAAGGATCTCTCAGGGGTCCTTCTAAGATGCATAGACTCAAATTAGGCTGACAAGGTGTTGTTTGAGTTCCATGATGGGCCATCAGGTGGTCATTTTGCTCCTAGGGCTACTGCAACAAGGATAATGAGAGTTAGTTATTTCTAGCCTACTCTTTTCAGGGATACCCATGCTTGGGTATGAAAGTGATAGAAGTGCACACTTTTTGATGGGAAGCAATGGTTGGATGCCATGCCTCTACAGCCTATTCAGGTGGAGTAACCATTCATGCAAGTGGGGCCTGGACTTCATAGGGATGATTAACCCTCCCTCTAGTGCTAGACACAAGTGGGTCCTGACCGCCACAAACTATTTCACAAGATGGGTAGAGGCCGTTGCTTTGAAGGAGGCAAATGAAAGTGTGGTCCTAGATTTTTATGAGGACTTAGTGGCAAGGTTTGGGGTTTCAGCAACCATAATCTTAGATAATGCATTGGCTTTTCTAAGAACCAAGAAAAGTGAATGGGTGCTAACATATGGTATATATCTCAACACTTCATCCAATTATTACCCACAGGGGAATGGGTTGGCTAAGTCCACCAACAAGAACTTGATCAGGATCATCAAGAGGACTATGGAAGAAAATTAGAGCACTTGGCATGCCAAGTTGAAAATAACACTATGGGAAAATAGGGTCACCCTAAAGAGGGCAATTGACAACTCACCATACATGCTCATCTATGGAAGGGAAGCTAGGCTCCCCATTTCACTTGAATTGTCAGCCTTAGACCTCACTCACTAGCTGCAATTAGAAGAAGGAAATAAAATGGAGGTTAGGCTATGTGAGCTAATGAAAATCCAAGAGAAAAGGGACCAGGATATGGTTTTTATGACCAATCACAAATAGCAAACAAAGAGACACTTCGATAAGAAATCTTCACCAAAAGGTTTCTCTGAAGGAGACATTGTCTTGAAATGGGGTGAAGACCAAGCTAAGCCTAGAAAGCATGCAAAGTTTGATGCCCTATAGAGCGGCCCATACATAATCACTTAGTGCAAGTAGCATAATGCATTCTAACTCTCCAAGTTGGATGGTAAGGAAGTGTATATCCTAGTTAATGGGATACATCTAAAGCACTACCACTGAATCTCTTTTATCATGTATATACTTCCCTTGCTTTTCTCTTATTTTCCCTAAGAGTTTTCTTCACATGTTAGTAGTTTTCTTATCTTTGTGTGTGTTTTCATTTCCTTTGAGGTAAATCTTAATGATTGATTCTAGAATTTATTGGGGCTGTTACTGATTTTAAGTTACAATCTGACTCTGTGCCCAATGGATTTGAGGCAACTAGTTTCTAAGCATAACAGGCATGCTTCCCCTAAGAATTGCTAATTTGTTGACCATTTTTTACCCAACAGGCCAAAAATTGGTCCCCTTTCTTCCCTTGCTATTCTAGGCCAATTTATTTTTTATTTTGCACAAGTCCAAGATTTTCAATGGACTCTACAAGTTAGTCTTTTGGCACATGAAGAATCAGTTTAGAGAGTGTTGGAGTTTACAAGGCTCTTTTGGGCCTTCATTTGAAGAAATTTATAAGGAAGGTTGGCATCTTCAAACCATTGAACCATCGGCATTGGTTTAAAGCCTTGGTTCAATCGACAGTTTAATTGACCATGATTCAAAGCCTTAGTTCATCGCTTTAAGTCCATCGCTTCAATTTCAAGCCTTGGTTTAATCTTCAAGTTCATCACTTTGGTTTAACAAAGAGTTCAATGACCTTAGCTCAATAGTCACTTGAACCATTGAACTATTGAACCAGTTCAATAGGTTGGTTCAACATCTTGGTTTAAAGTCTTTAGTTCAATGAGTGGTTCAACACAAGTGGTTCAAAGGCTTTAGTGCAATGAGTGGTTCAAATCAAGTGGTTTAATGGATGGTTTAATGAGGAGATTTAGTGAACAATTCAGAGGGGCTCAGCATGTAGTGTTAAACCATTTTTTGGGTCAATGAATTGGTTCATCAGCTTAGTTTAATGTAATATGTTCATTGACTTGGTTTAATGCAATCGGCGTGCAGTGTTGAATCGATTAAACTATTGAACCATTTTTTGGTTCAATGGGTCAGTTTAATGGGTTGGTTTAATGAGGTGCCCTAAAGCTGAAGGGTAGGTGACCTTATAGAGGGTAGTCTAGGTTTAATAAGCCCTTACAGAGGGCAAAGGCATTTCAAAGAGGCCATAAAGAAATAAAGTCGCAAAAAAGTAAGTTTTTTGGAATTTTGCTTAAGGCAGTCGAAAGGTGCAATTTCCTTAGACTTTTTGTTCGAAGGAATTCCTTTGGAAAAAAAGCCTAAAGAAATTTAGAGGGGCTATCTGGAAGACTAAAGTGAAGACTAAAGCAAAGAAATTTGGAGGAGGCCAATTCCCACAGACTTTTATCCATGGGGAAAAAGCCCGAAACAAAAAAGGCCTGGGGAAGCCAAAAGGTCAATTCCCATGGACTTTTGTCCACATGAAAAAGTTTGAAACAAAGATGAGCCTGACCAAGCAAGACAAAAGACCCATGAGAAAAGGGCTATAAAAAGACTTGATGGACTTTTACCAAGGATGGTGACATCCTAAAAGCTATCAAATTTAAGCAGACGAACTAGTCATTGAGTTCAATTCAAGGTGATGTCCTGAAAGCCATCAACTTTAAGAGGGTGACCTAGCCATTGGTTTTCAAGCGATGACAAGTGTGTGAATTTCAAATTTAAGCCAATAAAAAATCCATTAGTTTTTAAATGCCTGAGTGCCAACAATGAAAGGAGCCCAAGGAATGCAACGACCCGCCTAGAGATAGCCCCGAGGGCCGAAGGAGCCAAAAAGAGACAAGGTAGGGAAAAGACAAAATTTGCAAGTGTAGGAGCATGAAAATAGTCCAAGTGGTGAAGGGAGGTGCTGATTCAAGAAGTTACTCTAGTAGGTGAAACACTGTCTGTGAATTGACCATTAGAAGCCACAAATGGCCAACTATGTGGCCTATTTTTCTTCATTTCACATTTATGAGAAGACAGACTATGTGGGTGCCTTCAAGGAACAGTCTTGGTAAATGGGTAAATGACATGGCCTATTTCAAAAAATGCCTAAAGTTAGAGCTAGGGCCAACACAACATTTATGTTTAAGCGGCCTGCTCTTCCCAATGACCAAAGCGCACATGGGACATTTGTAAAAGAGGCACCAAAAGGCCTTTTTCCTTCCTCTATATATTAGAGACTTATCATTTTGAGAAAGATCTTCCACATTTGTAAGGCAAAGCCCTAGCAAATTTTTCCCTTGAATTCAATAAATGCATTTTACCTCTATGCTGGTTGGATATCTTTTTGTGTGTTTGAGTGTCAGTTTGTGCTTAGTCATTACTTCTTAATGCTTCTATAGGTTAACACCAACATACCTGATATCTATAAGGTGTCATTTTGTATGTAACAAAGAGAGCTGTACTTAGAAGTGTAGAGACAAAAGAAGCTACTATACAGTGTGCCTTTCTACAACACCTTTGGTGAGTCTCTATTTTCTGTGTGTTCCATTAAGGCCTCCCTATTAAGTTCCTTTAACCTAGTCCTTCTACCATCCTGAAGTGTACGTGTGTGTTTTGCTGATTTCTAGTGTGAGTGTGAGAAGGTCAAATCATTTTGGTGCATCATCTCCTTTAGAGTAGTTTGTTTTCCTGTAATCTTTCTCCCTTTTCATCCCCCCCATTATATATATATATATATATATATATATATATATATATATATATATGTTAGCACTTATTGGAACAAATTAGATGCATCAAAGGGAGCTAGCCCTTATCTAGAGACTCTCCCCTCCAGCTTCACCAGTCCCATAGGTGAGAGGGGAGTTTCCATTATTGCATGAGGAAGGTAGGAACTCAACCTCCTGCCAAGGGTGCAATCTTTCGCGTCAACAGAACTAACAAACATACTAAATAAGTTTGAGGGATACAATGTAGTTAAGTCTAATTTATTAACTAGATGGTATCTTTTGTCAAGAATTATATCAAATTTATTCACACAAGATTATAGATAGTACTAAATATCACCTTTGACTAGCTATATCTTATTATATTAAGTTTCACCTCATGGCATTTATACACAAATTTTAAACATTAACTTAGCTAGTTTGTTACAAGAAAATAAGATCTATCAATTTAAATTTGTTGATTCACATTTAAATTGATAAAACCTTACTAACCAAGTACAAGCCACTTAGAACTATTATTTTATGTATCAATAAATACTATGTTACTAACTATTCCAAAATGGACAAATACTATGACACAGAAATGAAAGAGAGATTAAACCACATAACACATATTGTTCAAAACAACCATAAGGTCTCTATCTATACTGAGTATAAAAATTTATCCTCCCTTTGGAATGTGGGAGATACAAGTATGTATAGGTTTCATATGGGGATACTTCATCTCTCAATCCATGTTCAAATATTTTACCACCTTTTAAATAAATCATAAAGATTCATGTAAAACACACATAACTATGATGTTACAACTATCCACAAGAGACAAAAATTATTATAAAAAAATGTACTACAAATGACTATTATAATTATAAAGGAAATTGCTTGTGAGGAGGTGATTGCCTTTATTGACAGTTGTGTTTTGGTAGTTTTTACAATGATAAATTTAGTTGTAGTTGTGGTTTGCCCTACCATTTAAGAAATGGTTGCAAAATAAGTATTTGGTGAATCCTTCTTGCTCACCTAAATTTGTAAGTAAAGGGTGTCGATCACCTAAAAATCTATCTCTGTTTTCATGAAATCCAACATGGGTCTTTTGAATATCTGGGGGAGTTTATCCATTAACATTTTATGTGATTTCAATGTAGATCCAATCTCCACATAGAGATTCTATATGTTAAGGACCCTCTTTCTATCTAAATTTACAAACATCTATAAGTCATCATGGGCATTATATTTTGTACCCTCAACTTTCTCCTTAAAACTATTAATTATTTTTTGGAGGAGGTCTTCAAATATGGATCTAAGGACCAATTCCGCACTTGGGTTGATTACACCAATAATTCTCATTTCTTCAAAAATTGTGATGGCCAACCCTTTATGGATGATAAGTTTTTGCACTATATTTATTATCACCTTATGTAATTCTATCAATCCATCTCTGTTATTTGATACATAGTTTTGGGCCTAAGATGCATCTATAGTAGTTATTAGATTCAAGTGACTATAGGTTTTGTCTTTGGCTTATCAGCCCATAAAAAAGACTTTGGCCTCCATCTTCTTTATGTATTATACAAGGGAGAAGACATCTACCCATTTGGTTTGTGACTCCTTTACATATTTTATCAATTATAGGGTATAATACAACTTTCAAGTTGCTTCTTGTACATTGCTTATGAGGCCACTTAGAGGCTATATGATATTTATTTCAAGTTACCCATAGATTGATCATATACTTTGAACATATCCTTTATTACTCACCTTATATAATCCACAAAGGTGTAGGGGTATTCTCTCTAACCATATATTTTAAGGGGAGAGTTCTTATAGACTTAGTTAAAGAGAACAATCTTCTCTTTCTTTTAGTTCCACCTACTATCCCTTAGCCATTATGGATTTACTTTCAATATTCCTCATAGTCTTAGTTTCTTTGTAAAAATAAAACTTGACTATTGGTTACTCCATAATGGCTAGGTATTGTCTCCGCTCTTCTACTTATTACATTTTCTAGGTCCATTCTAGGACATTTAAGGTGACTAGTTATGGTGAGGGATCTTCCTATGCTACATGGGTGGAAGATGGGGATTTCCTAGGGGGAAACATGGGATTAAGTTATGATGATCCTAGTTGGGGTAAATGGGGAATATCTCTCCTCCATTTGGTGACTTTCTTGGTGGCCACTATGTCAGTTATTGGCTTCTCTTTATCTAACCCTTTTATTGATGTAATAGTGGTATATTTTTCTTGCGATGCTTGGCCTATCATTCTATCTAATTAGGTATATGAATATAGAGTAATTAATAGGGAATTTAAAATAGTTGAGGAGACTAAACTTTCAAATTTCACCTATTTATTATGCCCAAAAGGTTGAGGGATTGGAAAAGCAAAAAATGAATAAGTGGAAGGGGTGTTAAATAATTTATTAAAATAATATTTTATAAATGTATAGTAAATCCTTGTAGAGCATGTGAAAGTGGGTTGGGGGTGAAATAATCTAATTTATTGGGGTTAATATTAGTGTTTTTAAATTGACATTGTAGTTTCCTAGGCAGTCTTAGGATATATGATGTGGGAAATAGTTTCCATAATACTAGCTAGAATAGTAGTAGTTACAACAAAAAATGGGAATGATGAGAATGAGAAATTACCCATTATATAGTAGTAACTAGGGGGATTGATACTATAGACAAAACTATTGATTTATATGGTGTCCATGATGGAGATATAATCATTGATTGCCCTTGTGTTGATGTCAAAGGTTTAGACTCTACTTCATCTCACTTATCCTCATATATATTCTATAATAGTTTAGTTGAGACTAAATGAGTCTTTGAAAACTTAGTGTCTCCTCACTTAATTTCTTATTTTGTCAACCAATCATCTCCAGGATCACTTTTAGTGGTCTCACTAATAGTCTTAGAAAATGATTTTTATGTCTTATCTTTCCATTCATGTTTAGTAGACCAGTCTTCATCATTGTCCAATACCTACATGCACCAACCATGGGAGATACATGGTAAGTTCCTTGGCCACCTCTATTATGATAGTTGTTAAATTTGGATAAATCTAATAACTACCAATTTTTTAAATAGTTCTTCTAATATGGTTAGGGAATCTAAGCATAAACTTACTGTAAATGGCTTGGTATACCATTGGATAAAAAGTTTTTATCACCCTGGTCAAGTTGTTCCTAAATTTTTAGATGTGAAAGATATTTAATTCATCAAAAATTTAATTCATGGGATACTTAGAGGATGGTTCCCAACGTTCTTTAGAGGATGAGTGGACTATCCCAATCATACCATCTACTAGATAAGACATCATATATAAATTATCATCCTATTGGTTGTATGAGTTACTAACTTCATGAAAAAAATTAGCACTAATGATTTGTCCTATGGTAATAGTCTTAGTGGATGTGAGGGTAGTGTTTATTATTGGAATCTAGAATTTATTGATGTAGGTTATCACTGGGATATTATAAGTTCTTATTTTAATGGTGTATATTAGTGGAAATTATATTTTCTATTTGAATGAGCCATTTCAATTTTGACCTATGGCTTAAACATGATAATTATAATAGTAGAGATGAGCCCCTTGAGTGTGAAGGTGGTTTGGTCACTCTATCATTATTTTAACTTATTTTTTAAACTATTTACATACATCCATTGGTTGATTAAGGCTTAGTTATAGGGTGATTTAGAGATAGGGATTTGGTAGTACTTATCAAAGGAATGGCCTCTAATATAGGACATGGGTGTGATGCATTTATAGAAATACAAAATTATATTAACAAGGCCATGAAAATTTTGATCCCTATCCTGAAAATAGTAATTGGAATAGCAGAGATGATCCCCTAGACTATGAAGGTGGTTGGGTTGCTTTCCAATTCTTGTAACTTATTGGTTACATTATTTGCATACATCATTATTTAACCAGGGCTTGGTTAGAGTTTGCTTTAGGGTCAAGGACTTAGTAGAAATTTTTAAAGGAATGCCTACTAACATAAGCCATGGGTGTGTTGCATTGATGAAAATACATAATTTTTCCTTTGATTTATCCATTTAAAAATAAATCATATACTAGGTCAATGTAGGGCATTACCTCTAGTTTTATCATTGCATCATGTAGGCCCATTAATTTAATTACAACTAGGTCCTTTTTGTATATTTATGTAAAGGATGAGATTTTTTACTCAAATCCATAGGGATTTTATTATTCAACCTCCTCCCATATATCTAAATAATGTTTAAATTTTTTATTGACAGAAACGTTGTCAAACTTGATATCAGTGTATTCTTCAAACCCTAAAATTTAATATGGAGAGGGGGAGGGTGAAATGTTTGAAGTGGAAGCCATGGTTATTCATTCAATTTCTGGTTCTTTAGAAGTATGTGGTTTTGTTTGGTCAACTTAGACCTAAAGTGTATGTTTATAACTATTAACTTGATGTCAATAAAATTACAATTGACTTGGTAGATTGCATATATCACCTCTTGGACTCACTAGCTTTATTGAATTGAATACATTCATTTAGTTGATTCATGGATATTAATGGAATTAATGGAATTTTTCCTCCTTCATTTTTTCATATTTTTAATTTGGATGATGAAATGCTACCTTTCAAAACCCGCACTTCCAGGTGGCTTCTTCATCTTTTTCCATAGGTAATCTAGCATTTTTTTTGACACTTTTTATCCTCCCACTTACTTTAGAAGTATTTCCTCTCTATTACCCAACCACCATGTCATGCTAGGAACACATGGTGTAATTTTTCCATTATGATGCCATGTGGTCTCTTTATGTCTTGGTCTTTTTATTATTTTGGGTCTATAATATTATAACACTTATCAGCATCCTAGTGCTCTACTATCTCGAGGGTGTTGTACCATATTTTATATTTTTTTAGGTTTTGAGTGAGCAAGGTGATGACACTTGTCATCATCTTGATATTCAATTTACCCTAAATAGTTATAACTTTCTAGATGTTTTGATGGCTACAAGATTGCAAGAATACAAAACATGGATTGTTATCACTACTTAGCTTTCCTAAAACTTCCATATATTGAAAATTTTACCCTCTTAGTCACTAGGTGAGTAGGATTATGATGTGTCATCATATTGATACTCCACTCACCATATGTATTTTAAAAGTTTTGAAGTGTTTGGATGGTTATAGGTTTGTAGGTTATCACTACATGCCACTATTTTTTTAGAAGATCAAATTATGAAATATACCAAGGTAGAAATACTTGTATAAGTATGGAAGAAATAAAAACTGAAGTAAAATGTACATGGTGCAACACTTGAGAACATGCATACTTAGTAAACTTTTGAAATCCATTAATAGGTTACCCTGAGTAAAATAATCAATGAAAACATGGATAACCATGAAAATAGTGCTTTAATTAGAATTAGAATGAACATATTCATAGTTAGAAACATGGACATAATAACTTTTGGAAATCTTAATCTTGTTAAATATAGATGAAAAGTAATAAATGATTTCCCCATCATGACAAGTTTTTTTTCAAAGAAATCGGCCCCTATTCGAAAAGAACTTAAGAATGGAGTATGTTGAGTGAAACACAAATTACTTAGGTCAACACACATATTATCATTCACTTACACTTTCACCAAGAACATAAGCAGGAGAACTACATTCAGATTGATCCCTCCTCTAAGTATTGGTATGTAGGCAACTCTTAATATAATGGGGTGTTGAGGATGTCTAACCTACCAATATAACATCACACTTCTGATATTTTTTCTACTCAAATACCCTAATTACATGGAGGTCTAGGTTTTTATCCTAAATATTTTCAAAATATTGCACATATAGTGAATCAAAGCTCATCCACACATGTAGAAGTGGGTTAGTCTCAGCTAGAAGTGCACTCAAAAGATCAAATAGTTCCTACACAAATGACATAATTAAATATTGATGAAAATAGTTATTTAAATAAAATTATAATGAACATGTTCCTAATAATAAACATGTACATAAGGAATTTGGGAAAACTTATCCTATTAAATACTGATGAAAAGTGATAAATGATTTCCCCATCATGACTAGTTTATTTTAGGCTAAAATTGACCCCTATTTAAAAAATTAAGTCTGGGCTATGTTAAGTGAAACACAAATTATTTATTTCAACACTCATACTATCATTCACTTCAAATTTCACCAATAACATAGTCAATAGAACTACATTGGGATTGATCACTCCTTGAAGTATTGGTATGTAGGTAACTCTCAACACAATGGGGTGTTGAGGATGTCTAACCTACCTAAATAATATCACATTATTGACAATTTTACCACTAAAATACCCTGACAACATGGAAGTATATGTTTTTTTACCTAAATCATCTCAAAATAGTGTGCATACATTGAATCAGAGATCATCCACACATGTACAAGTAGGCCTGACTCAACCAAAGGTGCACCCAAAAGATCAAATAGTTCCTACACAAATGACATTCACACTAAAATTGGAACACTAACACCCCAATGCTACTATCCAATGTATAATATTGTCCAAGATAAATTTTGACACTTGGAACCTATTTGTGATACTTATATCTACTTCCAAACTAGTGTTTATCTTCTAGATCATCCATCTCAGTCAATTTATATCTAAGTAATTATTAGTGTCATTCATTGGTAATTTTATAAATACCATATTAGGTCAATTATTTCTTTAATTATTGGCTATATTTATTGCATATTTCTACCCTAATTTACTATACATAGACCCTTTAACTACCTAGGAATTACACACCACAAACCCTTACAATGTTAAATCACATATCTTCAATCTATTTTTCTCTTAAAATAGTTACATTTGATGTTACTTGACTAGATACCTATTTTTATTGGTTGAGAAACTCCTATAAAATCTTTAAAATCATCATTTTTCCATTGAACATGTGATGATTGGAGAGAATGTCATTAGTCTTTAATTAGTTTTATTTCCTAGATTCCTTAAAAAGTATCATGCACCAAAATAGGTATAAATCTAGCGTAAATCTCCAATTTAGATGCTTTACACCTATTAATTATGAATACAAATTACCTAGAAAATGTTTCATTTCCTTAGGATCATGTTTCTAGATGATTTTTATCTTTTATTCACCCTTTGAAAAAACTTGAACCATTCACTAGTTTTGATAATTATTATTTCAGTCCTTGGAAAATTGTTTAGTATATTTCACGGATTGGAGATGCTTTAAGAGGTTCAATAAACCTATATTTCCTAGTTTGAGATCTCAATATCTTAACTCCTACTACTTAGGGGGTGTTTTTAACATTTGGATTGTTTAAGAGTGGGTTGAAAATATGTTTCATATGAGTAACATAAGCAATACCATGCATTCGAACCTACTCCCTTACCTCATACCCTAAAATTTTACATTTCAACATCTCAAACAAGGACTATAGAGATGGTTTTCTTTATTATTAGGAAAGAGACTCAACATCCTATACATTTTTATACATGCAATCATGATAAACATGATTGAATACCTTGCACTTTTGTTAAAAATTTAATCACTTTAAGTTCATCCTTAGAAGGGATATGAGGTTCTCACAAGTATGTACTAGGAAGGGAATAAATTTGCTCTATTATCTAGGTCTATATGAGCTCTAAAACCCTATTTTGATATTACAAGGTCATGAAAATATTGTATATTCTATTATAGACATGATAATGTTCCTAAATTATGCTTGAGACCTTTATTTTTCACCTTATATACATGAAATATTCATATTTCTTACTCAAGATTTTGTTCACAGACCTTATGAACCCTAATAACCTTGGAAACACACTTTCACACCTTCAAACTTATTTTATCTTCTAAAAAATATATTTGACATGACTTGAGGAATTTTAAAACCTTATTTATTGCCTCTTCATGACTTCAAACTAAAAAAATGCATTATCATGGGTTGAGGGATTTAATAGTCTTTTAGACTAATTTTAGTGATCAAATTATTTCTGAGTAAATTTACATGTTTTATTAATTCTAATCAAGTATAGATACCACCAAAGGATGCATTAAGCCTTACCAACACCCTTGCAAAACATTATAGGCACCATGCATTAAGTGAAATAAGATTGGGCATTGACTGATTTTACTTGTAACCCTTGAAACATTATGTTTTAGCCTACATACCTCATATTTATTCCTTGAATACCTTTAGCCAATCATTAATGGTATTTAGGACCATTTTGATCTTATCAACATGTGCTTCCTCTTCTAAATCAATGAAATGACCGTGAAGACCTCTTATAGACCTATGGATCTAGTTTTTGGCTTATTATATAGATTATAAACCTCAATTTTTTCCTTGAATGCCTAAAACCTTATTGGTCATCTTTACAACCTACCTGACTTTTATCAAACTCTATTTCTTGATCAAGATCTTTGTCATGACCTTGTACAACTTATATATAGTTGTAAATCTAGTTTTTTAGCTCATGAAAATTATATTTTGACACCATAGAGAATGATAACATTAGAATAATCCTCTCTGTAATCTAATGAAAACCTTATAATTTCTTAGATATTCTTCCACTACTTGTCTTCATGATGCATGGGTTGAAAACTCATTCAAGAATTTTGCATGGAAACTTGACTAGTTAAGAATAATTATTGTTTATTCTTTTGTGGATTAATGAACTCATGCCCATGATTATAGACCTATATGAAGGTGTATATTATAGTTAGGTATTATATATCACCTCGATCTTGTATACTTGTCAAAATTAGACCTTGGTTTTTTTTCTCAGTTTTGGACCTCTTCTTCTTCCACAAGTCTCACATCTGATTTATATTATGCCCCTTGGCTTACAAATATTAGTATAACAAGTCTTATATTGATGATATAGGTATTATATCTTGGAAAAAATATTTAAAATTTTCTTATCTTCCACATCTAAATATTTTTAAAATGTACTTATTTGCTTGCTCCCTAGATACTAACGTTAAGGATAGACACAAGACTCGATGTTAGTGTCATGACCTAACACAAGTGTCTAGTGCTCTAAAGTCTTATATTTTTAAAATTAAATGTATATTAATGGTCAAAATAAGTTATTTAATGTGAGTTATTAATCCAAATCTATTTATGTAAATACAATATCAACTGCCATTCATTCTTCATATGGGAAAATCTACATAAATAGGAATAATACAAAGTATTATTACCAAAGAACATTAAAAGAGATTTAATTTAAAAACGTTACCTATTTCCACACAAATAATAGGTAAAAGACATATACATGATTTAATTACTAAATTAGCATCCCAAGAACCTATTTTTTCAAGTTAAAAGATAAGTTATTGTTGTATGTACATTGCACATATTGTATGTTCACTCTATCCAACACATAAAGGGTAATTACATGAGTCTAATTCCTTATTATGGAGTATTGGATATTTAGGTAGAACCCAATAATAATGGATTATTTTGGGTCATATTTACACCATGTTCTTATTAAACCATTTTTCCCAAGGTCATAATGAAGATGGAGAATTAGGGTTTTACCATTTCAGAAGGAGTGATAGCTCATGACCTAGAAACACATACACTAAAGAGAAGGAAAACAAAAAACCAAAAGCATATAGGTGTTCAAATAATTTTATTGTAGGTATTTCATATAAGACACTTATATTTAACCTAAATAGTGGCAATGATACAACTATCTAAATATGATATTAGTGTCAAGGTCTCTAAAAGCATCGGATCTAGAATATAATGACTATTCTAAAACTATGTAATATCCTAAATAAGA
Source organism: Torreya grandis (assembly GCA_037957365.1). Lineage (NCBI taxonomy): Eukaryota > Viridiplantae > Streptophyta > Pinopsida > Cupressales > Taxaceae > Torreya > Torreya grandis. The sequence goes on along the minus strand of JARHVA010006614.1, from coordinate 278,119 downwards.
ATATTATATGCTAAAATTTATTTCTTGGAATCATTTTTTAAAGTTTTAAATAATAATATTTAATTAATATATAATTATTTTCTTATTAGCAAGATAATAAATTTATATAAAAAATAATGTTGTATAAGGATTAAATGTGTAATGCGAATGTTGGTTATAAATATTCTAATAGAGAACTCTCAAATGGTTTCATCATTGAGGGGTTAATATCAAGGGGTTTCATCCTTTTATATAATAAATGAGGGCTTTCACACTAAATTATAAAATAAGATGTTGATGCCTAAACTTTATATAAGGGAATGAATGTCAAATGTGAATATATCACCTTTTCCTTCAATAAGTTCTTTTTATAAATACCCTTTATATTTTTACATCAAATGTTATGTCTCCTTTCTAACGTGATGTGTCTTTCCATAAAATGGGATGACTTGCATTAATATAGCTTATATTCCTTGCATTAAATGTGGCACTCCTTCCCATAAGGATAATTTATTTAATTTATTTGTTGGTGTAGTTAATTTAATTGCCTCTAATTTAGGTAATTCCATTGGTGATTTATTTACATTATTATAGTTCATGTTTATGGTCTCCTTTGTATTTTGGGATATTATAGACCTCCCTTCTTCATATTTATTATCTTCAATAAATTTTAAACGTGATACTACACTCCATGACAAACTGTAATCTTCTCCAATCTTATATGTTTCTCTCCCCATCCTTTAAAACTCATTGCATTATTATTAGTAATATATTACAAGGGATTATTACAACTATTCTCTCCCAAATCCCACAACCTTATACCATTATAACCATTACTATAATTATTAATGAGATCTTGGATAAGAATAAATATACTAGGACCTTTATGTACTCTAAATTGATCAATTCTTAGGCTAATAGTGACCTATTCAAGCTCATTTATCACCAATTCTACCCTTAAAATCTCCATTAATTACTCACCTCTACTATCCATGAAGATAAATCTCTTATTTTTGTTATTATGGAGACCAATCAATGGCTCATCTCTGATAAAATATTCATACTTTTTTTCATTGTAATAATAGGATGAATTTATGGTTGTTATAAGATGATTCCAAAGTTGGTTTGGTTGTTCAATTTCAAGAACCATCTCTTCCAACTTGGGCTCAGATAATTCTTTGAGTGATTTTTTGGGATTTTTTAAACATTTAATAGTTTACTTCCACCATCTTCTCTTTCAACTTAGGGTTGTTGCCTAAATTATTGTCAACAATCCAAAATTTACGCTCCTTTATTAGCTTCTATATGATGACTTGTGTGACAAAATTTGGCTACCATTAATCTTATTCTAATACATATTTCCTATAAAATAACAAAAATATATGAATTTTTTATTCATACCTTATCATATGATTAATATTCAAATATTTATTATGGCATGTATAAATATCATTGACAATTAACTTGGCCTGATCTTCTTCTTGTATTGGTTCCTCTCATAAAAGGAAAGTGGGCATGATTGGGCATACATAAGTCCTTGATGGGAGTCAAAAAAAATTATTAAATGTATAACCCTATTGTTCTTGTGATGATCTTCCCTCACCATTATAATTATGGGTTAGTGAATTACTCAACTATTGAGTTTGTTGAACTAATTATGACATCAACATATATACTTAAATTTTCCCTTGGGCCCACTGGTCAAACTATACATCATTTATGTTGACCTTATAATTTGAATGAATAAAGCTTATCAAAACCCTTAGGATGATAGGATGAAAATATTTTATACCATTTTAATATCCTAAATCATAATATTATACGATATATTAGATTTCTCAAAATTCCTTTTTTAAATTTCAAAATAATAATATTCAATGAATATAGAATTATGTTCTTCTTAACAAGACAATAAATTTATATAAAAAATAATGTTATAAAATGATCAAATGTGTTGATCAAAATTATGGTTATAAATATTCTAATATATAACTCTCAAAGGGTTTCATCCTTGAGGGGTTGATATCAATGGGTTTCATTCTTGTATCTAATAAATGAGAGGTTTCATTCTTAATTATAAAATAATAGGCTACTACCTAAACTTCAAATAAGGGAATGAATGTCCAATCTCAATATATATCCTTTTCCTTCACCATGTTTTTCTTATAAATACCCTTCATAGATTTGCATCAAATGGTGTTTCTCCTTTCCAAAATGATGTGTATTTTCATAAAATGGTTTGACATTCATTTATATAACTTTTATTACTTGCATTAAATGCAACACTCCTCATATGGATAATTTATATAATTTAGTTATTGTTTTAGTTAATTTAATTATTGATAGTGTAGATGATTCCACTGATGATGTATTTACATTAATTTAGTTCATGTTTATGGTATCCTTTATATTTGGGGATATTAAATACCTCTCTTCTTTACATTTATTTTCATTAATCAATTTTAAACCTAATATTACACTCCAAATAAACTATCATCTGCTCCAAGCTTAGATGTTTCTTTCCCTGTCTATTTAGAATTGATTGCATTATTATTAGTTATTTGTTGCAAAGGATTATTAAAATTATTATTTTTTGGATCCCACAACGTTATACCATTATAACCATTTATGTAATTATTAATGGGATCTTAGATTATCATAAAGATCTTGGTACCTTCACATACTCCAAATTGATCATTTCTTCGGTTGTTAATGACCTGTTCAAGCTTATTTGTCACCAAATCTTCCCTTACAATATCCATTAATGATTCACCTTCATTATCCATGAAGAAAAATATTTTATTTATGTTATTATGGATACCAATAAATGGTTTGTATTTTATAAAACATTCACACTTTTTTTCATTGTGATAATAGGATGAATTTATGGTTGTCATAAGATGATTCCAATGTTTGTTTGGCTGTTCAAGTTCAAGAACCATCACATTCAACTCAAAATTAGAATTATTTGAGTGATGTTTTTGGGATGTTTTTCAACACTGAATAGTTTACCTCCACCATCTTCTCTTGGAACTCAAGGTTATTTCCTAAATCATTATCAACTATCCAAATTTTATGCTCATTTAGTAGTTGCTTTGTGATGACTTGTTTGACCAAATTTGGTTACCATTAATCTTCATATGGTACAAATTTCCCATATAAATGACAAAAAATTATGAATTTAAATTTATCCCTTATCATAGGATCAGCATTCAAATATTTATTCATGCATTAATATCATTAAAAATCATCTCAGCCTCATCTTCTTCCTATATTGGTTTCTCGCATTGAAGGAATGTGGGCATGGTTGGGAAACATAAGTAATTGATGGGAATCCTTAATGAATGTTATCAAATATATAACCTTATTATGTTTTTTATTATCTTCCCTTATCATTAAAATTCCAAGTTATCAACTTATTCAACTACTACATTTGTTGAACTAATTATGACATCAACACATATACTTAAATTTGCCTTTGGGCCCAACAGTCAAACTGTACATCATTTATGTTGACCTTATGATTTGAATGCATAAATATTATTAGAACCCTCAGGTTGGTAGGATTAAAATATTTGATACCATTATAATATCCTAAATCATAACATTATACGTTAATTTAGATTTCTTAGAATTCCATTTTAATGTTTGAAATAATAATATTTAATGAATGTAGAATTATGTTATTATTAACAAGATAATAATTTATGTAAAAAATATTTTTTTATAATTATTAAATATTCAATAATTAATTATACTTATAAATATTATAATAGATAAATATTAAAGGGTTTCATCCTTGAGGGATTAATACCAAGGGGTTTCATCCTTATATCTAATAAATGAGTGGTTTCATATGAAATTATCAAAGAAGAGGTTGTTTCCTAAACTCTAGATAAGGGATTGAATGTCAAATATGAATATATCTCCTTTTCCTTCACCAAGTTCTTCTTATAAATACCCTTCATAGATTTACATGAAATGATGTGTCTCCTTTCCAAAGTGATGTGTCTTTTCATCAAATGTTATGACATAAATTACTATAACTTATATTCCTTAAATTAAATGTGGTGTTCCTTCCCATATGGAAAATTTATTTAATTTAGTTTCTATTGTAGTTAATTTAGTTGCTTCTAGTTTAGGCAATTCCATTGGTGATTCATTTACATTAATACAATTCATGTTTATGGTCTCCTTTGTATTTGGGGATATTACAAACTATCTACCAACCTTCTTCCTATCTCTTCTATATAATAAGTTATGTTATCATCAAAATAAAATTAGTATATTAATTCCTTATCATTTCCACAATATCTTATTCATACTTTCCATATTTAGCTAGTACTCAACATAATAAATTTAGTGTATGTTAATATAAGAGTTTAACATCTAATTATCCTACTATAGATCCAATTATCATCCTTGTGCCATTTCATTTATATATAACCCTTTAATAAAATATAGGGATAACAATAAAATCCCATATAATTCATTTTAAGGTTAAAATTTTGGTAAACCCAATTCATTTGAATGTATTTTTTTTATTTATAGTAATTTAAACTAGATAAGGCCTTAGATTGTTGTACTTTTTCATTCAACCTAGGAATATAAATAGATTCAAAGGTGTGCCTATTAAACACATTGAAATTACCCTTCCACCATATAATATGTCTTAAACCAATGAGGGATCTCATAATTTGGATCATGATGACAGCCATTTTGACAATGAAAAAGATGCTTATAGCATTATCATAGAGTAATATTCTAATAATGATAACCATGAAACAAATGAAAATGAGGAAATAACCCATGATAAAATGCATGTAATTACATTATTTCAAGATCATATTCAAAAAACCTTGAATATCTTGATGAGATCATAAAAACTATACTCAAAGTAAAAAGTTCCAAAACTATAGTGGAAATATCCCTCCCCTTGAACACACATTACAACCTAATACATCTAGTCTGGGCATAGGTTATGTGTTTAAACATTTGTTTCCCAAAACTACTATTATTACATCTATCACATAATTACCCATTGTTTCAATATAAATAATATTTTTAATGCCCTTTGCTAACTACTCAAATTATGAATCTAAATCCCACTATGTGTACAAATTAATCACTCCTTCAAGTTATAAGAACCTGGAGGATAGTGTTAAAAATGTTAAACAAAAATCTTTAAAATTCACTTATAATATAGACTCACAAGAAGTGTTTCACAACCATGTTTCAATTGATATCTCTTTTCACCCTTTGATAACTAGATTTATTCCACATAAGCTCACATTTTATGATGACAAGGGTGATCATGAACAACATATTCAAACCTTTTATATGGCATGCCATTACTATGCCTCCAATGATAAACTTTTGACCAAATTATTTCTAAAAAGCCTCAAGGACTGTAATTTAAGGTAGTTATATGATTAATATACAATCTAAGAAAGAATTCAAACCTATTGTAAACAAATTTTTCTCACAAATTTATCATTGATATTTTTGAAAAGGTTTCATGTGCTTAAATTTCCAAAACCAATCAAGGAAATAAAGAACCTATCAATGAATAAATCTTGAGATATAATATAATGTCAACAAAAGTGAATAATATTATAGCAGATAGGGAGTTGAAAGACATATTCAAGAATTTTTTGTACTCCCTTACATTAGCCCATTATTTTTTAGAAACTAAAATCTTTTGACTACTTATGCTATGTTGTACGGGACCATGAAGTGAAGCTTATGTCATTGAATAAGATCAAGTGTGTATAAAACACACCAACTACATCTAAATATTTTACTAAGTTTAAAATAAAACCAAGTTATAAGGTAAAATCTCCTGAGCCTAAAAAGGAAATAACCACCATGGTTTACATAGTTTCCCAACAACCTAATAGACTTATCTAATTCACCATGGAGACAATTATCATATTTGCATAAATATACCACCTAATTAATCCTATGGATAATATAATGTAATATTATATCTCTCCATCATCTTATTGAGTTTTATATGATTTACCTCTACTTAAAGGATATGATTCAAATTTTTATTTTCATTATCATAAGGGACCTGATCATTTTATAAACCATTACTTTACCTTTAATAAAAAGATCAAAGATCTTATTTATGACCAAAGTATTACATTTGAGGATCCTAAAAAAGAATTAGGTTAATAACAAATCAAAAATCATCCATGCCAATAATATTAAAAAATTACATTATACATGAGTGGTGCTTAATTTTGTCATAACCATATTGATCCTACACAAAAAAACCCACTTGCCCTATAAATAAATATCAATAGCTTGTATTTGATCTAAAATACTTTTAAAATAAGTTCAGATGGAAATAATCCTTATAAAACATACTAATACCAAGTTCTTAGGTTATAAAGTAATTAAAACATGGGTTTGGGTTATGCCTAAAACATCTCCATATGCTCTTACATTAGGAAATCTTTGGCTATACCAAATGGAAGAATTTTTTTATCTAAACTAGTAAGGAATTTCCTTTTCCCATTAAAGAAAATTAATACATATTCCAAATGATAGCAGTAATTGTTATATTACACATGTAAAATGAAAGAAGGAACATGATATGTACCTTTTCAACCTATCCAATCATTATCCAAATAATGTAAAATATTCAAATTAAGATTGATAGGAATCCAATGAGGGAGATACCTATAGCCATCCATTACAATAGATCATAGATTAGTCCTTTCAAATATTTCAAAAATAAAAATAAAATAAAAAACATTCAAAATTACAAAAATACTTTCATCAATTACATGTTCTAATGGCTCCTTGACATGTTCCTATTAGTTCCATGTTGATGAATGGTATATCAATACATGGATATATCACATTGTTGTTTGTGTGTGAAACAAGCATACAAAGATACATGATCCATTCCCAGTTCAAATGTTGGGCCTTCCATCCACTCATGTCATGAAGATATTGGGAGAATATACTTCTTTGATCTTAATACACACAAGTTATATGGTTTTATTATCACATTTAGTTATCATGTTTGAGCTTACATATGTACTTATACATAACTATTATCTATTATTATATCTTATATAGGGTACTTGATATGCTATATACTTGACATTTTTTCCTATCATATTTGATTCATGGGATAATATGGAATTTTTATGTGGGTTTCATATGATTTACTTCATGCACTTCTTTGAGTGTCTTTCCTTATTTTTGTCTTCATTTTTTGAGCATTTTAATATGCTCCTTTGCTTACGACCCTCATGCCTATGTATGTTTTATTTTAATATTACATATATCATTGTTTATTGTATGAACATTTGAATATGTAATATTTTGCTTCATGTAAACTTAAATAAGTCATGTCACTTAGATTGTGAAACATTTAAACATACCCCTCAATTATGGTTTCCTTAAACCATTACCTTTTTATTTTTTTTGTTTTCTTATTGATCTTGTATTGCTATTATCTAGATGTTGTCATGATTTTTATTGTGCATATTAGGCCTACATGTGATGACATTGGTTCTATATGATTCAATGATATATCTACCTAGACATGTTCCTTATATATGTTACATGATTACATTCATTGATTATATAATTGTCTTATCCTTTTGAGGTTAGGTAACTTCCAACTCTATCTTTCCTTCACCTTATGTAGGGGGAGGGATATTAGTGGGGTCATGTCATAGAATAATGTTCAATAGACTTGGCATAATTTTTATATTTAGTGGAGGAAAGATTTATAAGTATGTTCTTCACACTCATTTAGCATATGGTACTTATATCAGTTCTTAGATTTAATGGGGACCTACTTTGGAAGCATGTTTTCCACACATTCAATATTCAACATCTTCAAATTATAGTGGGGGCATATTTCAGATTTTTTTTTTCCAAATTGTTACTTACATAAATTTTTATATTTCTCCATATATAGTGGGGTGGATGTTTTGGAAGCATGTTCTCCACACACAACATTTTTTTGAATTTGCCAAAGTACATAGTTATATGATTCAAATCCATAGTTGTGTTAGAATTATTTACATTGTTACTATTAAGTATACATAAATTAAACATGATACATATATAAGGTACATATGTAATGCAATTTGTTCCTAATATTATAAAATCTAAATTTGTTTCAGATTTTAAAACTCTTAAATGGACTATTACTACATCACAAACATTTTTATACTAATACCCCATGGACTTTTACAAAATTTATTGATAAAATATAATATAATAATTGGATCATATTTTGGTATGGTTGAGGTGAGAAAATCACTCAATATTTCCAATTTTTTAGGTTGGAAATGATTGTATCATTTATCCTCACTAGGTTATGAGTATCATTGGGTTACACGGTTGAGCTAATCTCAACTACTAGATGGAAACCCACTTTTGCTCCAAATTTGGGGTAATGTCCTTCCCAATCCATGTGTTTACCTAGATATATCTCTCTTTCTCCTTGGATATATTCACATTAAAGATTTATCTATATTTTTCCTAATCTCAATTTTAGAGACTTACAATGATACATATTTTTCAAAATAGCTTATTAATAGGTAAGGTAGTTACACTGACACACATGTATACTTATAAAAATTGATCTTTAAATTTTAATATGTTTAAATAAATTTAAAATTCTAGATTATATGCACTAATTATACAATATAACATAGTCTTAATTTCAAGTTAATCACTAGTAAAGCACACAAGTCAGGCACACATAAAGATAAGGTGTGCATATACACCCAAATATGCATTCCTTTATTTTAAACTACAAATTTAATTATTATATTAAAAGGGAGAGGAATGTATATGACATTTATGGACTATATATCACCTCAATATTATACACTTTGAAAACATAGACCTTGGTTGTTCCTCTCTTTTTTTGAACCTCTCCTACTTTGACAAGTCTTGAATCTACTCTACCTTGTTCCCCCTAGCATATATTTATTAGTCCAACCAATATTATGTTGATGATACAAGTATTTTATCTCTCCCAAAATGTTTAAAATGTAATTATATTCCACCTATACAAGTTTTGAACCTATACCTATTTCGTTACTCTATGGACACTAATGTATAAGACAAATACTAACATTAACATTAATGTCCTAATCCAAATCAACTATACACTACCATCAATTCATCTATTTAAAACTGAAAAATTTCATAATGTTTAGAATAATTGATTTATTACTCCAAAGGTATTGATATAAATACAAGATCTATCATAATTCATTCCTCACATGGGAAAACCTAACAACATGGGAACAATACCATGTATTCTTACCAAATAGTATTCAAAGATAATTCTATTGGAGTATTGTTCATGATATCATGGTGATTTCATGGAGGTGTCTTAGTAAGTGGATGAAGTGTTTTTTATCCTATGTGAAAATAACAAAGTGTGAAATATGCTTGTCCCAGTATGTTTGGTCATTCTTCACATGGGAAAACCTAAAAAAATGGGAATAATACCATGTATTCTTACCAAATAGTATTCAAAGATAATTATATAGGAGTATTTTTAATGATGTCATGGTGATTTCATGGAGGTGTCTTGGTAAGTGAATGAAGTGTTTTGTTATCCTATGTGAAAATGACAAAGTGTGCAATATGCTTGTCTTAGTATGTTTGGTTAATCTTCTATTTTAGAATGGTTAGAGATGTTTAGGGATGAGTATGGTTATTTTAACACGTTAAAGGGGTCTTATAAAAAGTTAATAATTCTTATAGTTCTTGTGTACATGAGTGGAATTCACCCATTTCATCATTGTTCTCATCTAGATACTTTGGATCTAGTGGAATTAAATATAAATAGGAAATTTGATGATGTCACCATAGCCACATGTGGATGATTCAAGAGGAAATGGTCACATGGGTTTGTTATTTATTGTGACTATTTCTTATTTTTTAAATATCATGTCATGTACCTAAGTGCATCAAAATATATACAAGTACAAAGTTAGGCTCCTATGCTTTTTGACATTATTTTCTAATACTTAACCAAATTTGCACAAGGTACAAAAGAGCTAAGTAGGTAGTTTGATGGTGGAACATCTCATACATGTGGAAATTTCAAGATAAGGTGATCATATGTGTTTTTTAAATTATTCCCCTAGTTCATATGCATGAAAGTTTAGGTCATGTGATATAACACAACAAAATATATGTATGTGCAAAGTTGGGTTCCCAAGTATTTTGATAGTGTTTTCTCTATTCAAATAAAATATATTAAGTAGGTTTCTGACATCATATATCATATGTGTGAAGTTTTTAGGATTAAATTGATATATGTATGTAATCTCCTATATGAGAGGATCTTATTCACTAAATTTCATATGACTAAGCACAATAAAAGTTGTGCAAGAGCAAAGTTGGACTCACATGTAAATTATAAGCATAATTGGCTCTATAACAAAAGTTTTTGAGAATGAATTTTAATGGAATTATATATTATAAATGTGAAGGATTTAGGATAAGTTTGACATATGGCTGGATTCTCTTATTTTAGGAGATTATATGATCCAAATTTTAGAACATGAACTTGAGTGAAGCAAAACATATGGAGGTGAAAAGGTGACCTTCCACATAGATAAGCAAGGTTACCATAGTCATTTATCCATATGTTAAATGAAGTGGGTTTTATAAAATATGTTAAGAAGCAGTGAGATGAGGATAAGTGCATGATACTTAATGCTAAGCAGAGATTAAGATCAAACTTATTTCTGGGATCAATAGTGAATAGTTGTTTGTACTGATAGATATGAATGGTGAAAATTAAATTAAAGAGGTCAAAGTGATAGTTATTTATCTTTGTTAAATACTAAGCTACATACAAAATATCAATAGATCACATTGAGTCAAATTTTCTAGATTACATGAGATGAGGTCAACTATTAGATGTTTAATGTATAAGCATTGGTGCCTATGCATTAAATTTTGGATAAGATCAACATTGTGATATTGATCTAAACTTAAGAGGACATGAGATGAAATAATTATGTTCTAAGTTTAAATATTACCATTTGCATTTGAATTTTTGAATTTTGCAAAGGAAAAGACCAATGTCTGGTTTTTGTGCCATATATTTTGATCTATATATAATTTTCTCATGCTATAAAAATAAAATATGAAGAGGACTCCATGGTTTATTTAATGAACCTATTTTTAAGATCTAAAATTATGTATAGTCAAATATATTAAGGTTTAAATCCAACTATGTGTTCGTTCTTGTTTAAAAAGTGACCTGAGAAGAGTAATTGATCTTATGTATATGTTATGTTGATGTTTCATGGTGAACTAACTATTAGGGAGTATTTTAGACTCCATTAGGATGATTCATGTTAATTTTAAATGTTTGAACAATTGTATGTAGTGTGAAAAATAGTTTATAATTTCATTGTGTATTTTTTCATGGTAATTATGTGCACAAAATGTTGTTTGAGCAAATTATGCTTAAACAAAGGGATTCTATGTTGGTTGTTGGCACTTAAGGGGGACCTATGGATCATATATAATAATTCCATGATTTTGATAGTGGTTTTGTGTTTTTTTTTTTGATGAAGTGATAATGGAGTGAATGGGTTCACATGAGACCAATAAGGGCTACAAGGGCCTTAATAAAAGGTGTAGTTTCTTAAGGGTGACCCATAGATGTTATGGCCAACTTATGAAGATTAATTTTAACTTGTTTCTTGATGTGAAATATGTATCAAGGATTAGGGAATGCCTATTGGAAAACCAAGATGATGATAATAATCATGAATGCTTTATAAAAAGTGAAATCATAGATGGTGATTTCTAAACTTTCAGAAAGAGACTTGGTATATTTTTAAGAGAGTCTTGTGTGTGTGAATTATGGATCAAAGGAGGGTTAGAGTTCCATAGAGATGATTTTAAGATTAGAAAATATTGATGACTATTTGTATTACATGTAGGTCATAATTTTATTGTAAAAATAGTGCTCTTAATATTGAGTGTGAGCAAAGATGAAGAGTGACAAGCAAAGGTCCATCATCATGTGTTGTAGACATCAGTCCAAAGGTGGATGTGTTCATAGGTGTTGTTTTGGTAGATAAACATCTAAGGGGTTTGAAACCTCTTTACAAGGTAAAACTTTCTAAAGTTATAGTTTTTGTTTCATCTTAGCTAGATATGTGTGGTTGCACCTTGTGGGATTGTAGTCTCACTAAATAGGGATTATAATTTGTTGATTAGTTTTAGATGGTCTAAATTGGTCCTTATTAATATAGGATAGTATTCAAATTATGGGTTTTAATGGGTTTTCTCTACCAAGAAGGTTCCACACATATGTCATGTGTTATGTGATTTATCTTGCATTTTCTCCCTTACTCATTGGTATGAATGATGTGTATGCTTCATGAATGTTTATGGTAACTAATTATGTGTTTTTAAAGATTAGAATTGAAATTGGAATATTTGGGCTTAATAATTAACCCCCTATGATTTATTCTACCTCTAACAATTGGTATCAGAGTAGGTCCTTTGGTAAAGGTTTGATATCTTGATGGTGATCCAAGGTACAATATGGGTAGTCATAAAGGACGTTTCTCTACTAATCAAGCAATAATATTCAATGGATCTAATTATGTTTTTTGGAGTGCAAGGATGATGACATACATTATGTCCCTAGAATTTGATGTATGGAAATCTATTTTGGATGGTTAAGTTGCTCCTATTACTCCTTCATCTAGTACTATAGATAAGAAGTTATTTGAGAATAATTCCAATGCAATTAGTGTTATCACTTCTAGTATTTTAGATACTGAATACACTAAAGTAATCCAGTTTAAATTTACTAAGGAGATATGGGACAAAATGCAAATCATTTTTTAAGGAAATTAAGAGGTCAATCTTGTTAAGTTATAGACTCATAGAAGGCAATTTGAAAGTCTCAAGATGAAGGAAGAAGAGTTTGTGTCATCCTTTTTATAGATAGTTAATGAAACTATGAATATCATCATAGGTCTTGGAGAGAATCTTAAAGAGGCTCTATATTCCAAAAGGTATTAAGATCTCTATCTCTCAATTTTGATCCAAAAGTATATACTATAAAAGAGAATCATGATCTTACTTAGTTGAAGATGGATCAATTACATTAAACCCTTAATTCATATGAGATGAGAGTAAATGATGATATATAACCAAAAAAAGAAGTAAAATTCAAGATAGAGATGAAACCCAGGAAGAAGTTTCAAGGTAAGAATTCTAAAGATGATGACATATCTGATATTGATGAGGATGAACAAATTTCTTTGATTACTTGGAAATTGAACACATGCCCAGGAAATTATAAGGGTAAACTACCCTTCAAATGTTTCAAAAATGGAGAGATACAACATTTTGATCATAAGTTCCCTCATAAGCATGAAAATATTGATGATGAAGAGCATGGTGAAGGTCAAGATGAAAATAAGAAGACATACAAGAAGAAAGGATTCAAAAAGTATAACAATAAGAATAAATCCTTCAAGAATAGGAAGAGTCTTTACACCAAATAATATTATAGCTCATCAAATCAGAGTGAAGACAATGACTTAGAATATGATCATGAAGATGATGGTCCTACTAAATATGAAGCTTTATTCATGGCTGAGGACTGAATTTTATCACATTTGGTGTTTTCTTAGAGTGATTAAGATGATGATGAAGATGAATATGAGGGGGACTATGAGACTATATTAATGAATTCTCTTCAACAACTAAAAACTGAGAAGAAGATCAATAAAAATATGAAATATAAACTCAAGGACTATGAGGATCAATTTAGTGTGTATGAGGCAAGATTGAATGAAGACACCAAAGAGTATGAAGATATGATCAATAGTTGAGCTATCAATTATAAATTTTGTCTATAAGTGTAAAAGCTAAAGAAGATGAATGTTTAAGGTATGTTTGTAGAAATGAGCTTTGAAATCTGAGCTAGAAAAAACATCTAGTAAGGTGAAGACAATTGTGAGATTTGACAAGAGCTCATGTTATCCAGACAATATTCTGAGTGGTTAAAAGCATGATAGTGATATAACTAGTCTTGTATATGAATAAGAACAAAAGAATGTAACTAAAGACAAGATGAAGACTAATGTGAACTAGGACAATCATACTTTGAAGACAAATCATCAGACTTGTCATAGTAAAGACAAATCAAATCAAATAGCTAAATGTTATGAGATATGAAAGTTTCAATGGTTATTATTTCACATGTAATCAATTTGATCATAGGACTAGATAGTGAAGGAAACCTATTAGAAATGATTTTTCATGGAAATATGATGGGGGTCATCAATAAAAAGGTATGAATATAGTCAAGTGCTTTAACTATATTATTATGGGATACTTTGCAAACCACTATTCACATAAGGTTATAAAAGGTGAGCCCTCTTAAAAAAGGGGAGGTTGTTTTATTTGTCATGACAAAGGAAATATTGCAAGTTTTTGTCCAAACATGGTAAGCCAAACTATGTTTCCACCAAGGAGTATGGTGTGCTAAAATTGTGAATAGAGAGGTCACAATGCAAGGTTCTATAAGAAAAGTTCTATAAGCCATAATAGGTTTAATCAGGATCCTAGAGTGCAACAAAGAAGGAAATTTAACTCATGGAATCCAAAGGTGACAAGTGCGAGTCATGATAAGATTGTAATTCCAAATAATTTGTTTTCTATGATGGAGAATGATTTAGAAGTTGAATAGTGGTAAGAGGTCTCTTTGTTTGATCATGTTGAGAATGAAGAGATAAAGCTCAAGGAAAAGATGAAGATACTAGTTGAGGCTAATCTTGAGGTATGTATGGATCCAAGTGAACATCCTACTATTATTGAGTGATTTAACTAATTTGTGAATAATGGACTTTTATTACTATTTTAGTTAAAGGTCCAAATTAATAAATTAGTATAGAATATAGCAATAAATACAGTCTTGATTTTTGCAATTGTTTGTCTTTTTCACTTTTATAAAAATAGAAATAAATATGAATAAATATAACTTAGCTAGAAATAGACTGAGATAGCTAATATAGAAGTTAAAAATGGCTATGTAGGACTAGAAAGGTGTCACAAACCTGAATCTAGATTTCATTTGGTAAAAGTATAGGATCATAAAAAAGTGGATACTTTAGTGTCTAATGTTGTTGTACATTCTTGTCACTCTTTTCCAAATTGATCATAGATACCTAAATTTTTTTGGGTAGTTACATTGTGCCAATGTGAGTGTGATTGTGAAAAATCAAGTGTTGGTTATTGATAGAACCTATTGTGGAGCTAATTTTGTCTTCAAACCCTAACCCTCCATTTTTATTGATAAAATAATAGTGGAAACACTTGATAAAGATTGGGAGTTAGTGTGTAAGATGTAGTAAATGTTCAATCTACACCCCTTATGTGGGGCATGTTGCCTACATACCAATACTCTAAAGAGGGATCAAGCCATATGTAGTTCTCCCCACCTAGTGTGCTTTGTGTAATAGTGTGATATAAATACAAATTCCAAATTGATAGTGTTTGAAGTGGATAGGGATTAGTATGAAGATTTTAGTATGCTTGCAGCTGTGTTGGGTGACTATGTGCAAAGAATAGGGAAGTTTGGCTTAGTGCTTTGTTTGTATTCTTATTTGTTTTGTAATTTTGGTCACCCTCCTTTGTAAATGAGATTTGATTGGGATTTTTTAGGGAACAATTGTTCATGGGTCAGATGTATTTGTGCTAGGCTAACCTAATTAAGGATAAGCATTAGATGAAAATGACTATTGGGATGCAAAGTGAAATGGATAAGACTTCAAAAAATGGGACACTTTTATATTGATCACTATAGTCCAAATATGGCACTACTATATTATAGGCTTGAGACCTTTAGGAATAGGTTTAGCATTGGGAATAATATTTGGCTAAGGTGGAATGATCTTTCAAAAGGTTTTCAATGACTATAAATGATCAAAAGGTTTTTTAGAAGGGTCATAAGAGCATGCAAAAATGACCTATGGGTGGGGTGTCATAGACCACACTCAAAACTACCAATTTGGAAATTTTATATGACCACATTTACCACCCCCCCCACCATTATTCTATTGATGTAACAAAGTGAAATACTAGGATAAAGGAAAAATAAAAAGCATACCTAAACTTACTTGTAAGCATGAAGCTCATGAAAATGTGTGATTTTGTGTGTGCGTAGAGAGAACACAACATGAAGAATAAATTTGTAGGATAAAACAAGGAGTAGATTAGTTCTTACTAGATATTGTATGTCTAAAATAAGAATGTGCAAGGGATGGGTAAAAGAGACAAGAAGATAAAGGAATGAATACACCTCATCAAGTATGAAAATAAATGCAAAACCTATTGTGATGTTGAGTGATGTTGGGTATGTGTTTCACCAAGATTAATATTATGAATAGAGCTAAGTGCTCAATTCCCTGAGGGTAGCTCAAGAACACAGGATATAATTTTGTGTCTATCATTGCCCACTAGTAGTGAAGCTATGTGATCATGCATGTGTTAATATATTATTGGATTATGTGTCCAATCCCTGTAAGTAGGTCGCTCAAGAATACAAAGGATAAATAGTCCTTTAGATCCATCATTTCTCACCAAGTGTGAACTATGAACTAATACTAGTATGAATGTGTGTCATATAAGATGGATCATGAATCCCATGGATGATCTATAATCTAACAATGTGACATGGATAGCCAAATGTGTACTGAGAACTAGGCCAATCTTGGCCACTTTAAAAGCTTGATATTAGGCTTGTATGAAATCCACTCCAAAACTGAGAACTAGGATTATATAAAATCCACTCTAAAATGATTTCAACCGCATATAGATGGAATAAGGCACACAATTACTAAGAATACCTAGGTAATATAATGAACTAGAAAGAAAAGAAGTCAAATGTGCCATGCACATTATCCCCAATCATTAGTGTTTGTAACATGGATTCTGATCAAGAATTTATACCAACTGTCTAATCTAAAAATAGAAATAAGAGCCATCATGCTAGGCATGATGCCCCCTATAACTAGATAATATAAGTAAAATTATACTAAAACTACCCAAAATAAACTAAACTATAGCTGATAAAAATGTAATTGACATTACCTTTATGTCTATTTTTGAAAATTCTTGGTTTTTGGCTATTTAGATAAGAGTGCCAAAAAGTGGACACTTTGTTATCTAGTGCTATAGTCCAAATGTGATGATCTTTTCCTTTACTATTTCTTATGACTATTCTATATTCATCACTATTTTTCTAGTCTGTTCTACATTTTTTGAATTTTTATTATTGTTCTGAGTGGTCTAAAAACAAATTTTGACCAATAGAGGGATCTGATATCTATGACAAATCCCCTATTTATTGTCCCCTCTTTTGAGGGTAGGAATGAAGACCCTAAAATGAATACCCTCAAACTAAATATCCCTACAAGTGTGTTATGATATGAAATACATGATATAGTAATGATAATCTGAAAGAAGTTTGATGTTATAACATAGTTTGTATTAAAGATTGTTAGATTTATATGGGTATGAATAGATAAATTTAATAATGTAATAGAATTTGTAGTATATTGATGTGTAACTAGAAATATAGTTATTTATCAAGGAGGGATGGAGCATGATGTCTATCATGGCATCCAAGAATTCAAGATAATGCATGATGTGGATCATGGCATTACAAACAACTGAGAATCAAAAAAGAAAAAAAACATGCAAGGTAAGAATCAAGAAGCATACAAAACAGGCCAAGGGGCCAAGAAAAAAAGGGACATGGGCACATGTCACTCAAACTAGGAAAATCAAGCATACAAGGAATGTTTAAATACACATATAATTACAAATAAGAAAGATTGGTGTGAGGGCCACAAACACTTACAAGAGTATAAGAAAAGGACATTGTCAAATGTCCTAAGGAACACATAATTAACAAAACAAGAAATAAGAAATGTAATCACATCTAGATACTCAAAGTGAGAAAGGAAGGCATGTAAATTTTAGAAATACTATCACATCTAATTGATCAGAGAAAGAAGTGAAAGTATGTAAAGCATGTAGTACAAGACTAGGTAGATGCTAAGAAATACACAAGTGATATATGCTAGTGAGTATTGATAGAATAATTTGTATAACATATTAAGTAATGTGCATCAACATCATAATTATAGTGTGTGCTATAGGAATGACATAACCTGGATGGTGTAGTCATGTAGAAGATGCCCCTGGTGGGTAGATATGTCTCTGTATGTCTTGAATTTAAAATTAGGATGCCCCATCAATGGGTAGAGTGAAAAAATCAATGATCTGGGTGTCACTGCACACACTCAAAGAAGATCAGGTGAATCATGGTAATGTAGATAAATTTACAAACAATAGCATAGAATAGCAAAATGTAAGTCTAGCATGGTAGTACAAATGTAAATCATATATAATGCATATAGTTGAAATGTTTTTGGTGTTTTGAGTTATTTGAATGTTTTTGTATTTTTAAATATTATATTATTTTTGGTAATTTAAAATAATATATGTATAAGTAATCATAAGGAAACTATGTATAAAAAAGTAAAAATAGCCTATGTATAAGTAAGCTGAGAAGTTATATACAAGTAAGCAGAAAGAAACTATTTACAATAAAGACAGAGAAGAAACAACACTAACTAATGAGTTTCATAAGAGACTCCCTATCATAGTGTCCTATATCAAGGAGAGGGATCATGCATGATCATGAATCATGATGGAAGGGTTGATATTGTATCTCTGAAATTTATGTATGTTGTAAGTGCTCAAAAATTTATATAATGAAAACTGACTATGGGGTCCCCCTATAACTCTAGTAAGTGGATACAACTATGGGGATCTTAGGGATCCATTTGGTAGTAAAATAATCTCTTTGAAAATGTACTCTATGTGTAGAGGCATGAGACCTCAATGATGTTACCTTAGGTGTAAATACTATAGCTAGAAACTATCTAAAGTGTTAAAATTATTGTTATTGTAGTGGTCATTATAAGAGAGGCCTCCATGGAAGTGTACGAACTCTTTGTGCTAGCAAGGGAGGCCTCAATTGTGTTTAAACCTTAATTATAGGCTAACCATAACTAGTGGAGGAGATAAAATTGGTTCTTATAAAGCAGGATATGGCTCTGAAGTAAGGAGTGGTAACTCATATAGAACTCCAACAACTGTAACAACTTGATTAGCTTGAATGTATTTCATGAATCTATGAACTATAGAATATTACATGAAGTATTTACATCCATGGTCAACAAAGCAACATGTTTAATACTTTTTCACTGGGAATAATAGTAAATAGTCTAGCCATATGTGCTAGACCAACTTGTAAAGGAAGTACAATCTCATCTAATGAACTATGTATGTGCCTATTGAATCTACTGATAACTATATCCATCAAGGTGATATCATACTCTGAATATCCCAAATGCTGAATTAATGTCATAATATACATGTTCACACTAGATCCATTATTTATGAGAATAATATGAATGTAATGGTGATAAATGTAAGCTCTAATAAAGAGTGCATAGTAATCTGAATAAGCATCAACTCTCTCATACTCTATGAATGATATTAAAGGTCTAGTTAGAACTATAGAATTATACACACCGATCATGTTGCTCAAAGGATGTGACTCAACTAAAGGTGACTAGTATGTAGCTATTAGAGGGTGTCCATTATATGCATGGTGAACACTTATTGTGCCCCCTATCTCCTTTTTATAATGTTGTGGAAAAGGATCTAAGAAAAAATTTAGAGCCTTGTCCTATGTTTGTTTTGCTTGAAGAGGCTCAAGTGGAGTGGAAAGATCAATAAGGTTACCATCTATCAAGTCCTGTATCTTGTGTTCAAAATTGATGTATCTATTAATTATGTGGCATGATGCCTTGTGAAAATCATAGAATGCATTTTGATCATATCCACATAAAAGATGCTTTGTCGTATCAACTTCCCAACTAGGAGGAAGAGGTAGGACATTGCATTCTAATAGCTAATGTAAGACTCTAGCTAGAAATACTAGTAGATTGGTAAAGGCTCACTAAGGAGGTGTTGATAAACCACTCATTGAGGGGGCTTTAAAGATGCATTAACTATAGGTTGATTTTGAGTTTTTCTATCATTAACCATTACTTTGTACATAACTTTAATTTTACTCTTGTTTGTTGTTTTTGATATGCTTGTGTACTTGAGTTTGTCCATTGAAAGTAATTTGACTTCCCTTCCCTTTAGTGTATGACATAAATCAGTGAAGCAAGAAAATGTTTTGAACATTATTGACTCATGAAAACCTGGAAAAAGACATTGTTTGAAGAGATATTTTAGTTCTTGATCGGCCATGGCGCTAGTCATTTTAGCCAAGATAGTCTTATATCTAAGAAGATAATATGTGAGATGCTCATTTTATCTTTCTTTCTTTTGTGAAACTTGGTAATAATAAAATTTATCACATATGTTAATGTTGAAATGAGCTAGGAACATTTTAGCTAAAAGATTAAATGCTTTGATTGATTTATTCAATAGACTATAGAACCATTATAGGGAATAATCCTTTAAACTCCATGGAAATAGCTTGGTTAGTAACCAATCATTTGTCACATAATCCAAGAATTTTATGTGAAAATATCTCAATTTTGCCTCTATATCACCCTTTCCATCATATAAAGTGAGCTTGGGTTGAACAAAACCTGGTGGTAAGGGTGTAGAAGCAATATGGCATGCCAATAGTGTATGAAGCAGAGAAAAAGAGTCCAAAGCCTATGTTAGTCTAGAGGTACCTTGTTAAATATGTATCACCTTAGATTGAAGAGATTTAATCTCTTGAATAAGGGAAACAACATTAAGAGGTGAAGATGTAATAGTTTTAACTGGTGGTGCCACATAGGAAGGTTGGGATGCTATAGGGGGTTGTTGAGAGATAGTTTCCCCCATAGTGTCATTTACAACTAGTTATTCTGATGGAATGGAGGACTCAACTTGCTTATCCTTTTTAAGCTCCATGATATATTGTAGGATAATGGCATAATCTTGAGGATATTCCCTAAGTCTCTCTCTAAATCTTTATAAAATTAAATCTTTATTTATTACAACATCATTATCAATAATAGGTGAAAGTGGATCAATAGCCCCATGTGGTGGAGTATGAACATTGGTGTGTACATCATCATTATTATTTTGATACTATTCATTTTTAGAATTATCTTCATGTAAATTAGTGTAATCTAGATGTGTAGGATCTATAGTAGTAAAATGAGCTTGTTGTTTATCCATGGGATATGGATAAGTTGGAGGAATTTAGGTGAATTTAGGAGGGTTGAAACTAAGTCTTACACTTCATCTCAAAGAGAGGAAAGGAGCTTAGGTGGCATAAAGAAAACAACTTGAAAAATGAAAGATAATATTAAATAAATGTAATCTAGGATTTGAAAAATATTGAACTGGAATATGAATACAAAGGATACGAAGGTCACTAACATGTAAGGTGATAACTCAAAAGCATAGGGATATAGTATATTCTACCAGGGTTTGAAAGAAATATTTTTTTTCAAATTACTATGGTGAATTCTAAAAATTAAATGTGAAATTTTTATTTGTATATGTAGAAAAAATTAGAACTATTGCTAAAATTAGTAAAGAATTTTCCCTAGGGTTTTTAGGGTTTTTGTGTATTATCTAATTAAGTTGGGCTCACCAAATGATTTAACTAATTTAGGAATAATGGATTTTTATTCCTATTTTAGTTAAGGATCTATATTAATAAATTACTATAGAATATAAAATTAAATATAGTCTTGATTTGTGTAACTATTTGTCTTTTTCACTTTTCTAAAAATGGAAATAAATAACAAGAAATATAACTTAGCTAGAAATAGATTGAGACAACTAATACATAGGCTAAAAATAGATGTGTAGGATTTGGAAGGTGTCATAAACTTGAATATGGATTTCATTTCATGAAAGGATAGGAGCATGAAAAAGTGGATGCTTTGGTGTCTAATGTTATTGTCTATTCCTGCAGATCTTGTCCAAACTAATCATAGAGATCTAAAACATTTTAGGTAGCTGTGTTGTGCTTGTGTGAGCATGCCTGTGAAAAATTGAGTGTTGGTTTTTTAAGAAACTCGATGTAGATCTAATTTTGTCTTCAAACCCTGACCCTCCATCATTCTTGATAAAATGATATTTGAGTCACTTGACAAAGAGGGGGGTTAGTGTGAAAGATTTACTGAATGTGAAATCCAGACCCCTTGTGTGGGCATGCTACCTACATACCAATACTTTAAAGAGGGATCAATCTATATGTATTTCACCCACCTAGTATGATTTGTGTAATAGTGTGATGTGGATGTAAATGCCAAATTGATAGTGTTGGAAGTTGTTAGGGACTTGTATGAAGATTTGAGTATGTTTATAGTTATGTTAGGTGACTATGTGTAAAGAATAGGGAAGTTTACCATACTTCTTTGTCTGAATTCTTGCTTAGTTTGTATGTTTTGTCACCTTCCTTTGTAAATGAGCTTTGAGTGGGATTTTATAGGGAATAATTGATCATGGGTCAGATGTATTCATGCTAGGGTGACCTAATTAAGGATAAATAATGAATGAAAATAACCATTAGGGCTCAAAGTAAAAATGGATAGGATAGCCAAAAATAATACACTTCTCTATTGAGTGTTATAGTCCAAATGGGGCACTCCTATCCTATTGGCTTAGGACCTAGGGGAATAGGTTTGACACAAGGAATACTATATGGTTGAGGTAGGATTATCATTTACAAGGTTCCAAATGATTGACAATGAGCAAAAATGTGTCTAAAAGTGTCGCAAGAGCATGCAAAAAGGACCTATGGATGTGGTGTCACAAGCCACACTAAAACTACCAATTTGGACATTTTATATGAGTACACTAAGAATATATCATGTGGAGTACATTAATTGGTTGTGCTTAATGATGAAGTTCCAAAATGTAAGGTGGATTCTTTAGATGAAAAGGTACATCATGAATATTTATTATCTCCATGTATTATCAATATAATTATAGAAGAAAAGAAGAATGATGTAGTGGTTGAGCATGTTACTTCTCTTAAGCCTAAAAATAAGAAGAACTATAAGCATTAGATGACTAAGGAGTAGAAGGAATATGAAGAGTAGTGGGAAATTCCTAGTTTTAGATCATGGTAGAGCATTGTGGTGTAGATGATGTCTCTACCTATGATTATTACGAGAAATTTTTCTTATGGAGAAGCAAGTTTTTGGGCTCAAGATCAAATTTTAAACTATATAGAGACTTGTGTTGATCTTATAATTTTTAGAGATGGATGTTGATTAGAAGGTGTTATGATGACCTTGTTTGTTTTAAGATTCTAAGGTTTTGGGATTTAATAGAAAAGTGGATTTCCTTATGATTTGATATCAAAGTTTTTTAAGATTTTAAATGGGACAAATGGGTTGTCAATTAAAGCTTCACAAATATCTGAAGGTTTATGGTTTTTGAGATATTAATATTTTTGTCAAGATAAATGCCTAATTGGCTAGTAGTTTTATGAAGGAAGTATGTTATAAATGATGATCTAGGTGATGAAAATTGGTGTACTTAAGGGGACATATGAGATTGCTCTATATATGAAGTTTCAGGTCCTAAAGATGTGTTTACTAAAAATTGTCTGATTTGTAAGTTCTAGGTAGGGTTATAAGGAGGCTAGCTAGGCATAGTTTGAAGAAGAGTGATTTTTTATTAGTTTATCCAAAATATTAAGTTATTTTTATTTCAAATATATTTATAAAGTTTTTCATGATCATGTTTCCTATTTGGTGATTGGCATTAAGCTATGTTGGTCATCTTTATGGTAGCTTGAGAGAGAAGGTTAGTAAGCATGTGTGATGGTCCTTCATGGTGCATGAAGATTTGAAAATTATCAAGATTTGAATAGATTATAAATATTATGTGGATTCCATATCATATGTTTCTTAGTAAGTTCCATCATATTTCAATATTTTTGTGTGTTCTTTATTCATTGGTTACAATGCTTGGTTAAAGAGAGTGTTGGCATGGAGAAAGAGGAAGTTGTCAAGGTAAGAAGAGGTAGGCTCAATGTAAGAGGGAATTTTTATCATATTTATAAGGTGTTAATATCCTATTGGTAGTCTATTTAGGTCTTTAGGATCATATTTTTCCCACTTTGTCATTGTGTCAAAGTGGAAAAAAGTTCCTATTATGGGAGTACTTGAAGAGAGACAAAGTGAGTTGTATATTGTTATATATGATGGTTGTTGTAGAGTAAAAAATAATCTACATTTCATTTTATTTTTTAGTTACGCGCTACAAAATTTTGTTCCTACATACTTTGGTTTGAGTTGGGGAAGTTTTGAAATAGAGCACAGGCACTAATTTTCCTTTTGATTCATTTTGTCTAAGTGTCGAAGTCAAGCGGAAGCTACCAGGTGTCGTCATCTGAGGCACCTTTCATATTTTCTATGAGTTGGTCAAGATGTGCCACGTATCTCATAAGTGACTCAGTGGAATGCACCAAGTGTTAGAATCCATGTTTCATATCAGCATCCATGTTTCAAATATCTTTTTAGTAGAAGGTTTCAAAAATCTAAGTATCAGGATCAGGTGGAAAGTGCCAAGTGGAAATCACAGAAGGTCTCAATTTTTCTTTTTTAAAAGTGATGTAAGATGCCACATATCCTAATAGAAGAGATCAAAAGCCACCATGTGTCGTGATTTGAATTATATTCATTTTGCTTCACTGATATAGCAAAGACTATGGTGGGACTCAAGTTTTGTTTCTAAAGCAAGCAAAAGTTGCCAAGTGTCGTTGTCCATGTAAATATGAAATGAGACCTAATTGTTTCTATGATATAAATAGAGTAAAGTAGAGACCACCACATGTCACCTTCTATAGGTTTCTAATAAGATAGCTAAAAGAAGTAGAGACCACCACATAACCCAGTTAAGTAAAGTAGAGATTGCCACGTATCTTTTGTTGAAGGAAGCAAAAATTGCCACCTATCCCTATGCTCCTTTTCAAGTTGCTTAGGAAAAAAAGGCTGTGGGTCTTATTTTCTTTTAAGCTATTAAAGTTTTGAGGAAGTAGATTGTGACAGGTGTCAAAGGTAGAACACTCATAAGTAGAGACACAAAAGAAGTATAAATTACATGAAAAGTGCCACGTGTCTTCAGTAGGTGTTGTGGAACATCCCAAGTGTCATCCTCTAATATCTCCCAAGTAATAAGAAGGTTTTCAAGGAATTGGATAAGTGTCATCTTCTATTTAAGATAAGGGAGTGTCATATGATCTGTTTTAACCAATGAACTGCCAGAAGACAAAGCATTTCAAAATCTATGAAATATCTTATGTTAGACACTTCTAGTTCTGTTAGATTTCAGTTGGGTTGTTAGATTGGGAACAAGCAGACAATCCAAAGTGAATCGAAGGCTATAAATAAGGGTGCAGAGATCACCAAAAAGGGAGGAAATTAGATACCAGAGAGAATTTTTTGAGAGAATTATTGTCAAGAGTTTAGACTTTCTAGAGCTATGACTAAGAATATCATTTTCCTTTGTTTTATCTTCTTAAATTGGAAGGTTTATGTAATTATGCATGTTTTTGTACCTCTTATGTGACTAGAGAATTAATGAGAAGATTGAATCCTATGCCTTTGTTGATATTTTCTATGTCATTGTAAAAGTAGTCTAGGTTGTGTTGTCAAGAGTATTAGACTTTCTAGAGTTGTGATTAGGAATGTCGTTTGCCTTTGTTTCATTTTCTTGAGTTAGAAGGTTTATATAACTATGCATGTTTCTATGCCTCTTATGTGACTAGAGAATTAAAATAAGAAGATTGAACCCTATGCCTTTGTTGATATTTTTTGTATTACTACAAAAGTAGTCTATGTTGTGAGCCTCTGTTTCTATTATTTTCATCTTTTACATTGATTATGCACTTATTTTCTCTTAAATGTAATTGAATCTTACATATAGTCTCATTGTGCTCAGGATTAAGGTCAAATTACATTTAGGTGCATCACCATAGTTAGATTTTATTTCTTGCATTTGTGTTTCTGTTAAAATTCCTATCCCTTTTCATAGTCTACACTTGATATAAAGAAGAGACCATCTTCTTAAAAATCTAGAGGTTGTTTCAAGTC
Source organism: Torreya grandis (assembly GCA_037957365.1). Taxonomy (NCBI): domain Eukaryota; kingdom Viridiplantae; phylum Streptophyta; class Pinopsida; order Cupressales; family Taxaceae; genus Torreya; species Torreya grandis. The sequence continues at coordinate 251,942 of JARHVA010006614.1, read as the reverse complement.
GCAAGTCCCACATCTTGAAACTTCCCATTGTTGGTGTTAGAACAAGCACAATTTTAAATCATCAATAGTTGTTAACATTAATGAAAAAAGGGGGATATTATTGATGTATTTTTAATGATTTCATGGTGATATCATGGAGGTTTCCTGGTGAGTAGATGATGTGCTTTGTTAGCTTATGTGATAATGATAAAGTGTGCAATATCCTTGTCCCAGTATGGTTGGTTAATATTTTTTTTAGCATGGTTAGATATGTTAAGGGTTGAGTATGATGATTTATGAATGTGAAAGGGGTCCTATCAAAAGTCAAAAACTATTTGAGTGCTTATGTTCATGATTATAATTCACCTGGTTCATCATTGTTCTCATCTAGACATTTTGGGTCCAGTGGCAAAAACTCTAGTAGGTAATTTGATGATGTCACAATTTCCATGTGTGGACGATTCAAGAGGAAATGGTAACATGGGTTTGTTTGGTATTGTTCATAATTATTATGTGATAAATATTATGTCATGAACCTAAGTGCATCAAAAGATATACAAGTGAAAATTTGGGCTCCCAAGCTTTTTGACATTATTTTCTCATAGCTAAATTTACATGATGCATGAAAGAGCTGAGTAAGCATTTTGATGGTGGTATATATCATACATGTTGATGTTTCAAGAGAAATTGATCATATGGGTTTGTTAAATTTTATCCCTAATTCTTATGTTCCAAATTTTAGGTCATGAAATATATCACAACAAAAGATATGAATTTGCAAAGTTGGGTTCCCAAATATTTTGATAGTGTTTTCTATGTTCAAATAGAGTTGAGTAAGTAGTTTTTTGATTCCATATCTCACGTGTGTGAATATTTTAGGAGATTATTAATATATGGATGGAATACCTAATGTGAGAGGATCTTATGTGATAAATTTTATATCATGTGATAAAGTGCAATAAAAGCTATGCAAGTACAAATTTGGTATCATAGGTAAGTTCTAAACATAGTTGGCTCTGTGATAGAAGATTTTGAGAAGGCATTTTGATAGAATTATTTTTTCACATGTGAACTATTTAGGAGTATTTTGTCACATGGTTGTATTCTCTTATATGAGGAGATCATATGATCCAAATTTCAAAACATGCACTTGAGTGAAGAAAAACATATGGAGGTGCAAAGTTGACCTTCCAAAGAGATAAACAAGGCTCCCATAATCATTTCTAAAAAAGTTAATGTTTGATCAAGATTGATGGTGTGCGTTATCTCCAATATAGTAGGAAGCATCTAGATGAGGATAAGTGCATGATGTTTAATGTTGAGTAGAGATAAAGATTGAGACTATTCCTAGGATCAATAGTGAATGGGTGTTTTTACTAATCAAGATCAATGATGCATATTAAAGTTAAGAGGTCAAAGTGACAGCTGTTTATCTTTGTTAAAGGCTAATCTATGTAATGAATATTGATGGGGTGAATTGATTCAAAGTTTCTAAATTGCACAAGATGAGGTCAACTATCAAATGTTTATGATTTGATCACTGATAGCTATGAATTAAAGTTCAGAGAAGATCAATGTGAAAGATTGATCTAATGCTGAGAGGACATGAGATGCAAGCATTGTGTTCAAATTTTAATTGTGACCATGTGCATTTGAATATTTGAATTTTGCAAAGGAAAAGACTAGTGTTTAGTTTTTATGCCATATCTTTCAATCTCTGTAGAATTTGCTCATGTTATAAAAATAAAAGATGAAGATGACTCCATAGAAAATATAATGAACCTAGTTTGAAGATCTAGAATTTTGTATAGTTAAATATATTAAGGTTCAAATTTGACTATTTGTTTATGCTTGTTCTGTAAGTGGCTTGAGAAGAGTAATTGAGCTTATGTAGATGTTGTTTTGTTGTTTCATGGTGAATTAGATATTGGGGAGTATAATAGACTCCATGAGGATGTTATGTGTGTATCTTTAAGTTTTGACCAATTTTATGTAGTATGAGTAATGGTTTATAAGTTGATTGTGTATTCATTCATGGTAACTATGTACACAAAATGTTGATTGAGAAAATTGTGCTTAAATAGAGGGGTTCTATGTCAATTATTGGAAATTAATGGAGACATATCGATCATATGGAATGGGTACATGATTTTTATAGTGGTTACGTGTTCTTGTTTTATTCGATGAAGTTATAGAGGAGTGAATGGATTCATAAGAGACATCTAAGGGCTGTAATAGCATATTTAAGAGGTGTAGTTTTTTAAGGGTGACCCATAGATGCTATGGCCAACTTATGAAGATTAGTTTTGAGATGTGTCTTGATGTGAGAGATGTCTTAAGGATTAAGTAATTCCTATAGGAAAACCAAGATGATGATGATCATGAATGCTCTATAAATAGTGAAATCAAAGATGGTGATTTATAGACATTGAAGAAGAGACTTGGGAAAATTTTGAGAGAGTATTATATGTGTGAATTATGGAACAAAGGAGGGGTAGAGTGCCCTTAGGATTATTTGAAGATTAGAATAGATTGAGGACTATTTATATGACTTATAGGTCATAATTCTATTGGTATAATAGTGCTCTTACATATTGAGTGTGAGAGAAGGTGAAGAGTGATAAGTAGAGGTCCATCAGTAGGTGTTATAGACATCAGTCCAAAGGTCGATCTGTTCATAGGTGTTGTTGTGGAAGATGAACATCTAATGGAGTTTCATCCTCCTTACAAGTTAAAACTTTCTAAAGGTCGAGTTGTTCCTGCAGCTCAACTAGACAAGTGTGGTAGCATCTTGTGGGATTGTAGTCTCATTAAATAGGGATTGTAGTTCCATGATCAGTTACAACTAGTCTAAATTGGTTATGTTTATTATAATATATTAGTACAATTGTAGGTTATAGTGGGTTTTCTCCACCAATAGGGTTTCCCACATATGTCATGTGTTATGTGATTGGTCTTGCATTGTCTCTCTTGCTCATTGATATGAATGATGTGTATGCTTCATGAACGCTTATGGTAACTAGTTAAGTTTTTGTAAATATCAAAATTAAAATTGGATTATTTGGGATCACTAAATCACCCCATATCTTAGTTATTATACCTCTAAAAACTGGTATCATGGTAGGTCCTTTGGTAAAGGATTGATATCTTGAAGGTGATCCAAGGTAAAATATGAGTAATCATGAATGAGGTTTCTATAATAAGCAAGCACTGATGTTCAATGGATCCATTTATGATTTTTAGAGTGAAAGGATGAGGAAATACATTATGTCCCTAGGGTTTTATGTATAGAAATATATTCTATATGGTTATGTTTTTCTTATTACTCCATCTAGTGCTACAAATAAGAAGTTATATGAGAATAATTCCAAATCAATGAAATCTATCATTTGTGGTCTTACAGATGCTGAATACACCAAGGTAATCCATTTCTAATATTCTAAAGATATATGAGACAAAATTTAGATCATTTTAAAAATAAATTCAAAGGTCAAGCTTACTAAGTTGGAGACTCATAGAAGATAATTTGAAAGTCTCAAGATGAAGGAAGAAGATTATGAAACATCCTTTCTATAGAGGTATGATGAGACTCTGAACATCATTAGAGGTCCTGGAGATAATATTAAAGAGGCTACTATAGTCCAAAATTTATTAATATATCGATCTCTATCTCTTGAGTTTGATCCAAAAGTATTATTGACCATTTTCCCCATAAGATAAAATGGGTCAACACCCTATAACCAAAATATTATATGGAGGGATTTTATAATGTTATGGATAATGTTTCAAAGACACTATGGGAAGTTAAGAGTGTTTGTAATGACTTAGGAAGATCCTAGTACTCATTTAGTTCTTCATTTTGTTCACCTCATCATTTTGGATCTAGTGGTAAGAAGTGCAAGTGGGTAATTTTCCAAAGTTATATCTCACATGTGTTGTAGTTGTAGAGGAAGGTGACCACATGGGTTTTTTCACCTTGGTCCTAAGATTCTATGCACCAAGTCTTAGGTCCTCCACCAAAGTTAAAACAAAGTTATCCATGTACAAAGCTAGGATCTCAAGTATTTCTATTAAGCTCCCCCTACTTAGTTATTTGAGCTCAACTATCACCATGATTTCACAAAGAAGCAATTATGGACCATTATTATTGAAATTTGAATATATTCACCTAAAAATCTCTTGGGACCATTTCATCAAATGGACTCATCCTTTCTAGAAAGAAAAACATCTCGTATAAACTTGGGACCTCCATGTTTCTCATGATTTAGGATTTAAGCTTTCAAAGTTGGTCAAAAAACATAAGACATTCACGAAAACATCAAATTAAAGCTTAGGTGAAAATATACATATGTTTAATTTTTACAATATGTGAGACATCAATCACATTCTATAGAACAAGAAAACTAAGTCCTTTTGAGCTTAAATTTGATGATCATGTGAATGTCAATAACAATCAAGCAAACATTAAAAGATGTCCCAAAGACTATTAATTTTAAGACCATGGACGAGATGTTGGATTTCAAATAATGAGTCCCATCAAGATCCTAAGGATTAATTTGTCCTTGACATATGGCATAAGTAGGAATATGGTTGACAATTCAAAGATGGATCTGAAGGCTTGCATTTGTTCATATCTAGAAGATCTGATGGAGCAAATGAGAGTCAATGTGTCAATAAGCTAAGTCAAATTTTGACATCCAATTAGAGTGAAGGTGAGCCCAATGTTTTCAATAGAGGTTGAGAATCCATTTTTGACCAAGGAAAGTAAGACTTTATAGGGTTTTACTGATACCATTAAAGCTTGTTTGAATTCTATAGAGAAGTCTAGCTGATACAGTCAAGCATGGGGAACATAAGGGAGTGTCACTAGAGCTTATATTAATCTCTGGTTTGATAAGTTAGATATTACATGGTTATTTTTTGTGATTGGTATACTAGGTTAAATAAGGATCCTTGAATATATGAATTCTAAGTACCCACAGAGATATAATAGGTTTATTTAAACCTATTATAATATAAAAGGTGCTATATGATCCATGGGTCTATTTAATATAAAATCTATAGGGAAAACCAATGTCCTTAGATTATATTTCATCTATAGGTGGGGACAATGTTCTAGATATGGAAATGGGTGAATATTTAATAAATTAAAGGGTACCCATCATCAACAAAGTGGGTAATCTACCACCCAAGACATGGCATATTTATTATTATTAGAATTTGAGGATTTGATCCTCATGACTACAAGTGGACTTAGGGTTGCAAGGTGGTGAGTTATTACTTAGAGAGGTAATTATTGGCTTTGATTATGCTTAAATGAACTTGATTATCAAGTAATAAAACCTTATCTCTGTTAGAACACTCTCAACTAATGAGAGGATATCGAGGATTATTAAGATAGTATGTGTCTATTTGTTGATCAAAACACACAAATAAAAAGGAAATCAAAGGCTTCCACCTCACTTCTTGATTTGGAGGGTTTTCTTCCATTCTTTAAGGCATTTTTTCCTCTATCTATTGCTACCCTTTTCAATAAATATAGCCCTTAAGCTATTTTATTATGATTTATACTTGAGGTATGGTGAAGCCTTATTGGAATGACATCATATTTTGCCTTTGAACATTAATGAAAATCTATTTTTTTAGTTCTTGAATAATCATCTTAGTGTGCAAGTGATGTATGGTGATGCAAATTTATTGTTATCTATCCTTTCTTCCCTTATACTTTCATGTTTGTGAAGGATTTTTCATTCGAATAGGTCATATGGAGTGTTGTCAATTGTATAAGCCTATCTTTTAAGTGTATGATGAGCCTTAGTGCTTGTAACCAGCTTATGGTTCACTTACCATGGATAAATATCATAAATCTCAACTCCATCTTGAAATAATCATGTTATAATGAATAGGAATTAAAAGCTAGTTTATGTTCCTTGTTTCTTAGTGTAGTAAATTATGATGGTCATATAGAATACATCTTGGTGTATCAACCCTATGATTAGGTTTATTTCATGCAAATTTTAAATATTCTCCCATAATCAAGAATTAACATAAGTGAAATAACTTCAAGATACAACCAAGGACCTATCACTTAAAATATAGAGGCTCACTTCCACTATATGTACACCCACATACCTAGAAGTGTTCCCATGTTGGCCAAATATGGAAGAGGATTGAATACCTTATTTTAGAGTCTGATATTTGGCATCAATAGTTATGGCATGCCTAGTGGGACCAAGGTCCAAGAGAATGGAAATATTGATGGTGTGTTTTTCTCAATCAACTTTTAGAAGCAATCAATCTAATACCAATGGTGACTCTAAATGGTAGCTTCTAGTGTAAGCAGCCCAAGTATATATAATTGAAAATTTTGATAAATTATTTTAATTACCTTGATGTATGAGGTTGACAAAAACATCCATGGTGAATATCCATACCATGAACCTCCTTATAATCCCTTATATGAACCATAATATACTCCCTAACAGCCCTATCAAAATGGCTATCACTCTTATGAGCCATGGTGGCCCTATAACCATTTATTTTCCCCACTATTTAAATACCATGTTGTTAGACAACCCTATAAAGAAGGATACCAATATATATATATATATATATATATATATATATATCAATAAATTCCTTCCTATCAATCCCAATAGGAGTCCTACAAACCATACCCTAGTACCTAGGAACCTCAAGAGTACTCCTATGAGTCTTGTCATGAGGAACAAGACATTTTTATAGAGTCTATATCAATGTATCACAAGGTAAGATATAGATTCATATAGGCTGGAATGTAACATGTTGAAGTTGGCATTGATCCTCATCATCACCCTCCACTTCCTCCATCAACCCCACCTCATATCTAGTCCTTCTTGCCAGTCCTACCAGAGTTGATAAATAGTGAAGACAATATGGGAACATGGCATTACGAGTTTGATGTGCTTCCTAACCATCTCATAGAATAGATAATAAGTTTTGTCCAAAAATTAATGAGTTCATGAGGGTGTGGTTGAAGATTAAATTTAATGGGATATAAAAGGATAGCTAGACATGGAAAATAAATGCCTTCAATACTCAATAGATAGGCTAAGTATGTGGTGGGATAAATATATAAAAAATAAACATGTTTTTGTTGAAGAGTTTCATGAAAGATATTGGTAAGATGTATCTCCTACTTATGTATCTCCTACTTATTTTCCCATAATCTTATTAAGAGCAACATGGAGATAAAGAATGTAAGACTTATTCAACCATCATTTGAGGTCATATCCAAAGAACTAAAAGAAAAGTTTGAGTCTATCTAGAGGCACATATAAGAATTTTTTTGATTTACTTGGTTCTCACTGAACATCATGCTAAAGAGGCTAACCAATACAATAAATAAGAAGCAGGCATCAAGATCAATAGTCAAGGACCTAGCTACCTCATTAAATCTCTCATCTCATGATGCAAGAATATTTTCAAACTTTCCATTTCATCTTAGAGGAATTTTTCATCTCAGAATAGTTAGTATTTAAGTGTTTGTTTTATTTCTTGTTGTGCTCTATTCAATAAGTGCCCTTAAAGCACATGTTGTTTCTTGCCATATATGTTTCTTCTTTTTGTGTTCCCTTATGTTTTGTGTATTATTAAAGGATTTGTTTTAATGTTAAACACACTATAAATGTGACTCCATATCCCAATGGATAGTATTGTGAAACTAATCTAGGTTCCTTTTGCATAGGTAGGCATGCAACCCCTAGGAAATTACCAAGAATGTTAACCATTTTTCCCCATAGGCCAAAATAGGTATTTCCCCCTATAGACAAAATATTGTATGGGTGGATTTTGTAATGTCATGGATAATGTTATAAATATCTTATTAGATGTTAAGAGTGATTGGAATAACTTATGAAGATACTAGTATTCATCTGGTTCATTATGTCCACTTATGCATTTTGGGTTTAATAGTAAAAAGTGAAAGTAGGTAATGTGCTAAAGCTATTTCTTAAACATACAACACTTGTAGAGGAAGGTGACCACATGTGTTTTCTCACCTGTCTCCCAAGTTACTATACATCAAGTTTGAGGTCATCCACCTAAGAGTAAACAATGTTATCCATGTGAAAAGTTAGGATCCTAGACATTTTTCCTAAGTTCCCCTTAGTCATTTAAGCTCAATCGTCACTAGGATGTCATACCAAATTAGATATGGACCAGCCTTCTTCAACTTAAAATATCTTCACCTAATAATATCTTAGTACCATCACATCTAATGGGTTCATCTTTCATGCAAATAACATTTCATACAAATTTGGGACATCCATATTTCTCATGCTTCAAGATCCAAGATTTTAAAGTTGTTCATAAAACATAAGACATTCATGTGAACATCATATTAAAACATAGGAAAAAATTTACCTATGTTAAAATATTATAGTACATAGGATGTCAATCACATTCTATATAATGATGAATGAAATTCGTGCAAATGTCAAATTTAAAGATAGAGTAAACTAAGCCCTTTTGAGCTCAAATTTGATGGTGGCATGAATGTTAAAATACATCCTACAAACTATTAATTTTAAGACCATGGAATAGCTATTAGATTTCAAATAATGGATCCCAAAAAGATCCAAAGAATTAATACATGTTCAATATGTGACATAATCAGGGACAAGGTTGATAATTCAAAGGTAGATCTAAGGGCTCACATTCATTCCTATCTAGAAGATCTAATGGAGTAAAGGAGATTCAATGTGTTATTCAACAAAGTTAGATTTAAATAACCAATTAGAGTGAATGTGGGCCCAAGGTTTTTGATGGAGGTTGAGAATCCATTTTTGACCATGGAAATCAAGACTTTATAGGGTCTTCCCACCACCATTAAATCTCACTAAAATTCCATATAGAATGATAACTAATACAATCAAGCATGGGGAACATACGGGAGTACTATTGGATCTTATATTAATATCTAGTTCAAAGGAGAGCTTATAGAGTTCTATCTTGTGACTAGTTTTTAAGGTTAAAGAGGGATCCATGCATATATGAATTCTCAATCCTCATAGACATATAATAAGTTTTTTTCAACCTATTATAATATAGAAGGAGTTAAATGATCAATGGGTTCATTGAATATAAAATTTATAGGGAAAACCAATGTCCTTAGATTGGTGTTCATCTATAGGTGGGGCCTATGATCTAGATATGGAAATGGGTGAATATGTAATAAATGTAAGGGTGATCATAATCAAAAAAGTAGGTACTCCACTAACCAATACATGGCATGTTTGATAGTATAAAAATTCAAGCATTTGATCCTCATGATGATTGTGAGTGGACTTAGGGTCTTGAGGTGGTGAGATGGTACTTGGTGAGGTACTTAGGGGCTTGGATTATTCTCAAATAGAATTGATCATCATGTAACAAACCTTTTTCTATAGGAAAACACTTTCATCTAATGAGATGAGCTTTGGGATTAGTGGGACAACAAGATGTCTATTTATTGATCAAGGAATACAAACAAAAAGGTAATCAAAGGTGGCTACCTCACTTCTTGATCTAGAGGGATTTCCTTCATTATCAAAGTGACTTTTCCCTCTCTTTCTCCCCTTTTATATAAATATATCCATCAAGCCCTGCTAGAATGAAATCATATTTTACCTTTGAATATTAATGAAAATCTAATATTTTTAGTCCTTAAACAATTGTCTGAGTCTGTAAGTGATGTATGGTGTTGTAAAGTGATTTTTCTCTATCCTTTATTCACTTATCCTTTCATTTTTGTGAAATATTTTCCATTCTAATAGTTCATATGGAGTTTTTTCAAGTGTATGAGCCTATCTTTGAAGTGTACAATCAGCATTAATGCTTATAACTAGCCTTTGGTTCACTTACCTTTTATATTTATCATACATCTCACCTCTATATTGAAATAATAATTTTAGGATACATAATACTTAGAAGTAAGTTTGTGTACCTTGTTTCTTAGTGTAAGAAAGTATGATGCTCATACAGAATACATCTTAGTGTATCACACCTTAGATTAGGTTTATTTCATGTAACTTCTAACTATTTTACCATAAGAAAGAATTATCATAGTTTAAATCACTTCAAGATACATATAGGGAGCTTGCCCTTAAAATATAGAGGCTCACTTATACTATAGGTATACCCACATAACTGGAAGTGTTCCCATGTTACCCAAATCTAGAAGAGGATATAATACCTTCTTCTAGGTTATGATATTTGGCATCAATAGTTATGGCATGACTAGTGGGGATAGGTTTTAAGAAAATGGAAATATTGTTGGTGTGTTTTTCCTCTATAAACTTTTAGAAGCAATCAATGCATCACCAATGGTGACTCCAAATTATAGATTCTTATTGTAAGCAACCCAAGTATATCTAATTGAAAATTTTGATCATTTATTATATTTCCCTTGATGTATGAGGTTGACACAAACAACCATGGCGAATATCCTACATGTACCTCCTTACCATCCTTGATATGAATGAAAATATACTCAATAATAGACCTATAAAAATGGCTATCACTTCTATGAGCCATGGTGGCCCTATAACCCTCCATTTTACCTACCAAATAGACACCATGTTGTTAGATAAACCTATGAGGAAGGATACTAAGATATCTATCAAGAAATGCCTTTCTACCAATCCCAATATGAGTTTTACCAACCATATCCTGGTACCAATGAACCTCAAGAGTACTCCTATGAATATTGTCATGAGGAACAAAACGTTTCTATGGACTCTATGTCAAGGTATTACAAGGTAAGATATAGATTCATATAGGATAGAATGCAGCAAGTTTAAGCTAGTCTTGATCCTCATCATTACCCTCTCCTTCTTATATAAACCCCACCAAATTTGATAGATAGTGAAGAAAATATGGGAACATGGCATGATGAGTTTGATGTGCTTCCTAACCATCTAATGGAATAGTTAAGAAGTTTTAGTTTTATCCAAAAATATATGAGTGCATGGGGGAGGGGGGGTGGTTGAAGATGAAATTGAATGGGATATCAAAGGATATATATAATTATAAAACAAATGCCTTCAATGTTCAATAGATAGGCTACGTATGTGGGAAGATAGAAAGCTTCAAAATAAACATGTTATTATTGAAGAGTTTTAATAAAGCTATTGGCATGATGTATCTCCTAATTATGTAGGTTTACCTCATTCTAATCATCCAAAAAAGTAATTTACCTATGATATTTTTAGTGATTTACTCTTTCCTAAATCCACTCACAAGTCCTCTCCTTTATCTCCAACTTTCCAACCTTCCACTGCACTTCAAATCCCATCTCCTTCACATGAGCCCATATTGAGGGAAATAAGTGGAAGGGATAAAGTACAAGCCAAAGATGACAAAGAAGATGTCATGGGTGAATATGGAGAGGATATCACCATAGGAACCCCCCTTGGTGACCATAAGTGCAACTCTTCCTTCTTGTATGAAAAAAACACACATTGAAAATCCTATCACAGCTACCGGTCTAGAGTTTAATACGGAAGATGAACTTATTGAAGACTCATTTGTAGATATCCATGAGAAATGTAGCCAAGAAAAAAAGGGAGAGGAATTTGAAGAATACTCCTTATCCAATAATGAAGTTGTAGATGACTATCTCAAGAATAAATATGAAGGTCATTTTGCTAATCAAAAATTTACTATCATAGAGTAATCTTGTGATGCTAGTGTCAAAGATATTATAGACATATAAAATGAGAGTTGGGTGGAGGTTGAAGTTTATAAATAATATATAAGACACCCCATATTATTGATCCATATTCATAGATACATGGACATGAAGAAGAGAAGCTTGATGCTATCAAACATCAAGCACATTTTGTTAATGATGATTGGTAGCCACAAATGAATCTCTTCCACTAGATTGAATATCTTTTCCAAGTTGAGGGTCAAGTACATGAGAAGTGGAGGAAATTTTTTTTATAGAGGATAATGAATAATATTGGGTGGACTATTCTGAGCTCCTTGTTGAGCTTTAGGAACTTGCAGCTGAAGAAAAATCCAATCGTATTAAGAGCACTATGGAGATCAATAAGGTAATCCTTATTAAACCAAATTAAAGGTCATAGTTGAGGAGCCATATGAAAGGGTTGATTTTTTTTGGAGGCACATAGATTAATTATTTGGAATTTATTGGTTCTCACAAAACATCATGCTAAAGAGGCTGATTATTACAATAAATAAGCAGGCATCAAGACCAAAAGTCAAGGAGTTGCCCACCCCATTCAATCACTCATGTCATAAATGAAAGAAAATTTTCAAACATCCATTTTGATCCTAGAGGAAGTGTTAATATTATATTAGTTATTTTTTATGTGTGTTTTTCCTTTCTTGTTGTATTATGTTTGATAAGTGCCCTTGAATCACATGTTGTTTCTCGCCCTTTATGTTGATTCTTTTTGTGTTCCCTTGTATTTTGTGTATTGTTCAAAGATTTTTGTATGTCAAACCTATTGTATATTTGAATAAGTATCCCATTGTATATGATTAGTTATCTAGTTTGGGTTTGTTATTGTATAGGTAGGCATTCAACCCATAGGAAATTGCTAGGAATGTTGATCATTTTTCTCCACATGAGAAAATGGGTCAACCCCCTATAAACAAGATATTGTATGAGGGGTTTTATAATGTCATGAAGAATTTTTTATAGACAATATGGGATTTTAAGAGTGATTATAATGACTTAGGAATCTCCTAGTATTCATTTGTTTCTTCATTGTGTTCACTTAGGCATTTTGGGTATGGTGGTAAAAAGTACAAGTGGGTATTTTACCAAAGCTATATATTGCACATGAAATAGTTGTAGAGGAAGGTGACCACATGAGTTTATTAACCTTTGTCTTAATTTATTATGCATTATGTCCAAGGTCCTATAATGAAGCATAAATAGAGTTATCCATATGAAAAGTTAGGTTCTTAGGCATTTCTACTAAGTTCCCCATACTTATTCATTTGAGCTCAACCATCAGCAGGACATCATGCAGAAATAATTATGGACCAACCTTCTTGAACTTCAAATATGTTTTCCTAAGAATCTCCTAAAACCATCACATAAAATGGGTTCATTATTTTTGGTAAGAAAAATATCTATTAAAAATTTGGGACCACCATGTTTCTCACACTTCAGATCCAAGCTTTAAAATTTGGTTGAAAAACATAAGATGTTTACATGAACATTAAGTTAAAGCAAGGGAAAAAAATCTACCTGTGTTTAAATTTGATGGTTCATGAGATGTCAATCACATTTTGTATAATACTGAATGATGGTCATACAAACATCAAATCTAAAGATAGAGAAAACTAAGTCCATTTGATCTTAAATTAGACGGTCATGTGAAAATCAATGATGATCACACAAACATTAAAAAAACATCCCATAGACTATCAATTTTAAGACCATGGACTAGTCATTTTATTTCAAACAATGGGTCAAAACAATATCATGAGGATTAACATACATTAATCACATAGTGTAAGTCGAGACAAGGTTGATAATTTAAAGGTAGATTCAAGGGCTCATTTTTTTTCATATCTAGAAGATCTGACGAAGTGAATGAGAGTCAATGTATCAATGAGCCAAGTCAGATTTCTACATCCAATTAAAGTGAATGTGAGCCCATGATTTTTGATGGAGGTTAAGAATTCATTTTCAACCATGGAAAGAAAGACTTTTTGGGGTCTTCCTAACATCATTAAATCTCATTTGAATGCCATGGAGAAGTATAACTGATATAGTCAAGCATGGGGAACATAAGGGAGTGCCATTAGAGATTATATTGGTCTCTAGTTTGATAAGTTATAGATTGCATGGTTCATTCTTGTGACTAGTTCACCAAGTTAAAGAAGGATCCATGCATATATGAATTCTCAATCAAGATAGAGATATAACAAGTTTATTTTAACCTATTATAATATATAAGGTGTTAAATGATCCATGTGTCCATTTAATATAAAATATATAGGGAAAAACAATGTCCTTAGATTGGTTTTAATCTATATGTGGGGTCTATGATATAAATATAGCAATGGGTGAATATTTAATAAATTTAATGGTGTCGATAATTAAAAAAGTAGGTACTCAATTTCCCAATAAATGGCATATTTTTTAGTATCAAAATTTGAGGATTTGATCCTCATTATCATGATGAGTGGAATTAGGGTCCCAAGGTGGTGATCTTGTACTTAGAGAGGTAGTTAGGGGCTTTGATTCTTCTCAAATGGACTTGATCATCATGTAACAAACCCTTATCTCTAGTAGAAAAATCTCAACCAATGAAAGGAGCTCAGGGATTAGTGGGACAATAATAGGTCTATTTATTGATTAAGATATGCAAGCAAAAATGAAATCAAAGGTAGCCACCTCACTTCTTGATCTGGATGGCTTTCCTCAATTATCAAAGGCATTGCTCCCTCTCTCTCCTGATGCCCTTTTCTATAAATATAGACCTAGAGATATTATATTAGAAGTTTCCCTCCAGGTATGGTGAATCCTTGCTATAATGACATCATATTTTACCTTTAAACATTAATGCAAATCTAGTTTTTTAGTTCTTAAATAATTATCTGAGTGTGTAAGTGATGTATGGTGATGCAAAGTGATTTTTATCTATCCTTTCTTCACTTCTCAAGTGTATGAGCCTATATTTTAAGTGTACAATGAGCCTTAGTACTTGTAACTAGCCTATGTTTCACTTACATTGGATATATCTCATACATCTTACCTCCATATTCAAATCCTTATGTTAGGATCCTTAAGTCTTTGAATTTAGTTTGTGTGCCTTATTTCTTAGTGCAAGAAAGTATGATGGTCATACAAAATACATCTTGGTGTATCACCCCATAGATTAGGTTTATTTCATGAAAATTCAAAATCTTTTCCCCTAAGAAAGTGTTAACATAGGTGAAACCACTTCAAGATACATCTAGGGAGCTAGCCCTTAAAATATAGAGGCTCACTTCCACTATAGGTACACCCACATACATAGAAGTGTTTGCATGTTTCCAAAATTTATAAGAAGATTGACCACCCTCTTATAGGGTGTGATATTTGGCATCAATAATTTTGCATGCTTGGTGGTACCAAGGTCCAAGAGAATGGAAAGATTATTGGTGTGTCTTTCCTCTATCAAATTTTGGAAGTAATCAATCCAGCACCAATGGTGACTCTAAATGATAGCTTTTGGTTGTAATCAGCCTAGGTATCTATTTGAAAATTTTGATTAGTTATTGAATTTCCATTGATATATTAGGTTCAAATGAATAACCATGGATAATATCCCTATCATGAACCTCATTACTAGCCTTGCTATGAACCATAATATACTCCCCAATAGCCCTATCAAAATGTCTATCACTCCTATTGGCCATGGAGGACCTATAACCCTCCATTTTCCCAATGTTGTTAGAAAAACCTATGAGGAATTCTACCAATATATTTAAAAAGAAATTCCTTCCTACCAATCCTAATATGAGTCCTACCAACCATACCTTGGTACTTATGAACCTCAAAAATAATCCTATGAGTCTTGTCATGAGGAACAAGACATTTATATGGATTCTATATCAAGGTATTACAAGGCAAGATATATATTCTTGTAGGATAGAATACAACAAGTTAAAGATAGGCTTGATCCCCATCATTACCTTCCCCTTCCTCCATCAACCATACCTCATGTCTAGTCCTTCTTGGTACTTCTACTAGAGTTAATAGATAGTGAAGATAATATGGGAACATGAGATGATGAGTTTGATGTTCTTCATAACCATCTCATGGAATGGTTAAGAAGTTTTGTCCAAAAATGGAAGAGTGCATGGGGGGTGGTTGAAGATGAAATTAAATAGGATATCAAAGGATATCTAGACTTGGTAAATAAATGCCTTCAATGTGCAATAGATAGGCTATGTATGTGGGTGGATAAAGAGATTAAAAATAAACATGTTGATATTGAAGAGTTTCAAGAAAGGTATTGGTAAGATGAAAATCCTAATTATGTAGATGTCCCTCCTTGTAGTCAACCTAAGAATTCACATACCTATGAGATTATTAGTGATTTCCTCTTTCCTAAATCCACTCAAAATCCCTCTCCTCCATCCCAAAATCCATCTCCAACTCATGAGCCTTCCATACACTTCATATCCCATCTCCTTCACATGATCCCATCTTGAGGGAAGTAAGTGGAGGGGATAAAATCTAAGCCAAAGCTGACCAATAATATTTCACGAGTGACTATGAGGAGTAAATCACCATAGGTACCCCCGTTAGTGACCACAAGTGTAGCTCTACCTTATTGAATGAAGAAAAGCACATTGAAAATCCTATCATAGATACTGATGTAGACTTTAATATGGAATAGGAACTTATGAAAGACTCTTTTGTAGCTATCCATGAGAAATGTAGTCAAGATCCAAAGGGAGAGGCATTTAAGGAAGACTCCTTGTCCAATAATGAAGTTGTAGATGTCCATCTCAGGCATAAATATGAAGGTCATTCTACTGATCAAGACTCTATTATCATAGAGAAATCTTGTGATGCTAGCATCCAAGATGTTATAGACAAGGAAAGTGAGGGAAAGGTGGAGGTTGAATCTCCTCAACAATAATTGAGAGACCCCTTTAGTATTGAGCCGTATTTATAGATATGTCAACATGAAGAAGAGAAGTTTGATGCTCTCAAACATCAAGCATGTTCTATCAATGATGATTGGAAGATACAAATGAATCTCTTTCAAGACCTTGAATATCTATACTAGGTTGAGGGTCAAGTAAATGAGAAGGTGGAGGAAAAGTTTTCTATGGAGGATAATGAACAAGATTAGGTAGACTATTTAGAGCTCCTTGATGAGATTGAGGAACTTGCAACTAAAGAGAAACCCAATCTTATTGAGAGCACCATAGAGATTAAGAAGTTAAGCCTTGTTTAATGACCATTAGAGGTCATAGTCAAGGAACCATATGAAAAGGTTGAGGCCATTTAGAGGCATGTATCTAACCTATTTAGAGCTGCTTGGTTCTCATTGAACATCATGTTAATGAGGTTGACCATTACAACAAATAAGTAGGCATTAAGACTAAGTGCCAAGGATATTTTTACCTCATTAAATCACCCATCTCATGATGTAATAAAGTTTTCAAAATTTCCCTTTGATCTTAGAGGAAGTGTTCATCATAAATTAGTTAGTGTTTAGGTGTGTGTTTCTTTTATTGTTGTGTTTTGTTCAATAAGTACCCTTGAAGCACATGTTGTCTCTCACCTTGTGTATTTCTTCTTTTTGTGTTCCCATGTGTTTTGTGTATTTTTAAGGGTTTTCGTATGTCAAACCTAATGTACATGTGACTTCGTATCCTAATGGATAAGATTAGGTAATTGGTCTAGGTTCCTTTTACATAGGTAGGCATATAACCCGTAAGAAATTGCTAAGAATATTGACCATTTTTCCCCATAGGAAAAAATGGGTTAACCCCCTATAGAAAAAATATTGTATGCAAGGGGATTTTATAATGTCATAAAAAATGTAGTCGAGACCCTATGAGATGTTAAGAGTGCTTATAATGACTTAAGAAGCTCCTTGTATTCATCTAGTTCTCCATTATATTCACCTAGGCATTTTGGGTCTAGTGGTAAAAAGTACAAGTGGGTAGTTTGACAAAGCTATATCTTACACATGTAGTAGTTACAGAGGTAGGTGACCACATGAGTTTATTTTCCTTTGTCCCATATTTCTATCTCCCATTTTGAGATCATATATTTAAGAGAAAATTGAGTTATCCATGTGTAAGTTTGGGCTCCTAGGCATTTTTTCTAAGTTCCCTATACTTAGTCATTTGAGCTTGATCATCACCAAGATGTCCCACAGAAATGTTTATGGACCAAACTTCTTAAACATAGAATATATTCACTTGATAATATCTTTGGACCATTAAATCAAATGGGTCCCTCCTTTTTGTCAAGAAGAATATATCCTACAAATTTTGGACCTCCCTGTTTCTCATACTTCAGGATCTAAACTTTCAAACTTGGTCAAAAAACATAAGATGTTTACACAAACATCAAGTTAAATCTTAGGAAAAAATCTTCCTATGTTTCAATTTGACGATCCACAGGATGTCAATCACATCTATGGAATGATGAATGATGGTCACACAAACATCAAATTTAAAGACATAGAAAACTAAGTCCTTTTGACCTTAAATTTGATGGTCACACCAATGTTAAAAGACATCCCATAAACTATAAATTTTAAGACCATGGACTAGCTATTGGATTTAAAATAATGGGTCCTAAAAGGATCCTAATGATTAATACAAGTTTTATGAATGGTGTAAGTGAGGACAAGGTTCATAATTCAAAGGCAGATATGAAGGCTCACATTTGTTCATATCTAGAATGTCTGATGGAGTTGATGAGAGTCAATGTGTCTATGAGGTATGTCAGATTTTGACAACCAATTAGAGTGAAGGTATGCCTAGGGTTTTTGACCAAGGTCATGAATACATTTTTGACTATGGAAAGCAAAAAAATTTAGGGTCTTCTTGACACCATTAAATCTCATTCAAATGCCATAGAGAATTCTAACTAATATAGTCAAGAATGGGGAAAATAAGGGAGTGTCATTGGATCTTACATTTATCTCTGATTTGATAAGTTATAAATTACAAGGTTATTTCTTATAACTAGTTTTCCAAAGAAGGATCCATGAATATATGAATTATTAGTCCCCATAGAGATATAATAGGTTTATTTGAATGTATTATAATATATAAGGTGCTAAATGATCCATGGGTACATTTAATATAAAATCTATAAGGAAAACCATTGTCCTCAAATTGGTTTTAATTTATAGGTGGGCCCTATGATCTAGATAGGGAAATGGGTGAATATGTAATAACTTCAAGCATTCCCATCATCAATAAAGCAATTACACCACTACCCAAGACATAACATGTTTGTTAGTATCATAATTTGAGGATTTGATCCTCATGATCATGGTGAGTACACATTGGGTCCTAAGGTGGTGAGCTGGTATTTGGAGAGGTAGTTAAGGGATTTGATTTTTATTAAATATAATTGATCATCATCTAACAAACCCTTGTCTCTAGTAGAACACTCTTAGCCAATGTGAGGAGATTAGGGATTTGGGGGATAATAAGAGGTTTGTTTGTTGATCAAGGCACACAAATAGAAAGGAAATCAAAGGTTTCCACCTCACTTCTTGATCTAGAGGTATTTCATCCATTCTCAAAGGCATTATTCCCTCTCTCTCTCTCTCTAATAATGGTAAGGGTTCCCATAATTGACAAAAAAGGTACTCCATTTCCCAAGACATGGCATGTTTATTAGTATTAAAATTTTAGGATTTGATCCTCATGATCATGGTGAGTAGAATGAAGGTCCTAAGGTGGTGAGTTAGTATTTGGAGAGGAAGTTAAGGGATTTGATTCTACTAAAATAGAATTGATCATCATCCAAAAAACCCTTATCTTTTGTAGAACACTCTCAGCTAATGAGAGGATCTCAAGGATTAGTGAGACAATAATAGGTCCATTTGTTGATCAAGGAATATAAACAAAAAAGCAATCAAAGTTTTCCACCTCACTTCTTGATTTAGAGGGATTTCCTACATTCTCAAAGGCATTATTCCCTCTCTCTCTTACTCCTCTTTTATATAATTATATCCCTTGAGCTATTTTATTAGGAGTGCCACTCCAAGTATGGCAAAGCCCTGCTAGAATGACATCATATTTTACCTTTGAACATTAATGCAAATATGATTTTTTTAGTTCTTGAAAAATTGTTTAACTATGAAAGTTATGTATGGTGATGCAAAGTGATTTTTATCTATCATTTATGCCATTATCCTTTCATGTTTGTGAAAGATTTTCCATTATAATAGGTCATATGGAGTTTTGTCAAGTGTATGAGCCTATCTTTTATGTGTATAATGACCCTTAATACTTACAACTAGCCTATGGTTGAATTACCTTGGATATATATCATATACCTCACCTCCATATTGAAATACTCATGTTAGGATCCATATGACTTAGAAGTTAGTTTGTGTGCCTTGTTTCTTATTTCAAGAAAGTATGATGGTCATGTAGAATACATCTTGGTATATCACCCCTTAGATTAGGTTTATTTCATGCAACTTATAAGTCTTTTCCCATAATCAAACATTATCATATGTGAAAAAAATTCAAGATACATCAAGGGAGATATCCCTTAAAATATAGAGGCTCACTTCCAATATAGGTACACCCACATACTTAAGTGTTCCCATATTGCCTAAATATGGAAGAGGATTCAACACCTTCTTCTAGGATGCAATATTTGGTGTCAATAGTTATGGAACACCCAATGGTACCAAGGTCCAAAATAATGGAAAGATTATTCATGTGTCATTCCTCTATTAGTTTTTTGAAGCAATCAATCCAACACCAATGGAAACTCTAAATGATAGCTTATAGTTGTAATTAGCCTAGGTATAACTAATTAAAATTTTTGATAAATTATTTTATTTCCCTTGAGCCTTGGTATATCTTAGCTAATTATAGATAATATTTTCAAGTATGGACAACATAAGGGACTACATTGGATCTTATATTGATCTCTAGTTTGATAAATTAGAGCTTATAGGGTTGTTTCTTGTGACTAGTTTGCTAGGTTAAAGAAGGATCCATGCATATGTAAATTCTTAGTCCCCATAGAGATATAATAGGTTTATTTGAAACTTGTTGACCAAATTTTGCCCCAAGAATAAATTTTGGTCCCCTTCTTCCCTTGATATCCATGCCAGTCATTTTCAAGTTGCACAAGTTCAATGAGTTTGGTTCATGGCCTAGTTCAAGTGGTTCAGTGACCTTTGGTTCAAAAGGTCCATCTTCAAGTTCAACATCTCAATTCATCAATGGTTGAACCATTGAACTGTTAAATCATTTTTGGTTCAAAGGGCTTGGTTTAATAGGCTTGGTTCAAAGAAAGAAGTTCATCAGCCTTGGTTCACTAGTTCATTGGCATGCAATGGTTGAACCCTTGAACCGTTGAACCATTTTTGGCTTAATGGCTTGGTTCAAGGGTATGCCCTTGGCTGAAGGGGAATCTTCAAGTTCAAAATGCCCTAGCAGAGGGTAGGCACTTCAAATGAAAAGGACACAGGTAAGTTTAGTTTTGTTCAAAGTTTAAAGTTCAAATTTGTCAAAATTGACTAAGTCCCGAATTCCTTCAGACTTTTTTCCTGAAGGAATTCCTTCAAACAAAAAGTTTGAAGGAATTCAGGTGTAGCTCAAATCAAAAAAAGCAAAGGCTGGGTAGAATTTTTGCAGACTTTTTGTCTATGGGAAAATGTCTGGGGACAAAATCCCATGAAAAATACATAGAATAAACAAAACTCTGGAAAATTGTCCACGGGGACTCAGGGAAAAATCCAGAGGACCAAAGGACCCACAAAAGGACCTCGAAGGGTAGGTGCCCTTGCAAGGGACTCTCGGCCAAATGCAAAGGGGACACTTTCAAAGAGCTGGAGGGTCACCTTCCCCCAAAAAGGTGCTAAGAGGAAGTAAAGCCACAGAGAAGCCATGAAGACCTGATGATGTTTTGATGGGGATGGTGATGTCCTAGAGGATGTCAAAATTAACAAAACAAGTTAGCCATTAGTTTTCAAACCAATGACGGCCATAGTCAAAGTTAGTGAGACAAAATGGCCATTTGTTTTCAAACTAAGAGAGAGCTAACCAAGGGGACAAAATGTAGTGACCCACTAAGAATTTTCCCCTGAGGGCCAAAGGAGCCAGAAGAGACAAAATTGAGAAAAGACAAGGAGACAAGCATGGAATGAGCAAGCAATTAGTCCAAGTGGTGCCAATTTGAGAAGTGACTCTGGTAGGTGAAATAGTTCCTATGAATTGATCATTGGGGATGCAAATAACTAGAAATGCAACTGGTTTCTCCATTTTACATTTAATGAGTAGACAAACTATGTATTGGCCTTGAAATGGTGGACTTCAAATAGATAAAGTGCATAGCTCATTAATGTTTTGACCGACTTGTTCTTCCCAATGAAGGGATGCGATAGGCCACTTGTAAAAAGGAGCACCAAATGGGCCTCTTTACTTCTCCTATATTATGTAGACTTGTCATTTTAAGAATTTATCTTTCACATTTGTAAGGCGTAGCCCTAACAAAATTTCACCTAAATTAATAAACGTAGTTTTACCTCTTCTTGGATAGATATTTTTGTCTATGTCTTGAGTGTTGTTTGCATTCAGTCATTGTCTCCTGATGCTTTCACAGGTCCAACACCAACATACCTATTGTCTATGAGGCACCATTTTGTAGCTGACAGGAGAAGAGCTCTATTTGAGAGTGTAGAATAGAAGAGGTTACTTATAGTGTACATTTCACAGCACCTTAGTGAGTCTCTATTTTCTAGGTTTTCAAGAGAGCCTCCCTGCCATTTTCTTATAGCCTGGTCATTCTACCAAGTCTAAAGTGTATGTATGCATTTGTGTGGTTTTAAGCGTTGATGTGAGAAGGTCATTTCATTTTAGTGTATCACCTCCTTAGAGTAGTTTGTATTCCTACAATATTTCTCCCTTTTCATCCCCCCAGTTTATATATCTATACATGTACGTATTTACACTTGCTAGAACAAAAATGATGCATCAAAGGGAGCTACCCCTTATCT
Source organism: Torreya grandis (assembly GCA_037957365.1). NCBI lineage: Eukaryota > Viridiplantae > Streptophyta > Pinopsida > Cupressales > Taxaceae > Torreya > Torreya grandis. Next base: position 229,242 of record JARHVA010006614.1, on the reverse strand, counting down.
AGAGACTCTCCCCTCTAGCTTAACCAGTCCCATAGGCAAGAGGGGAGTTTCCATAGTTGCAAAGAGAAGGTAGAATCTCAGCCTCCTACCAAGGGTACAATGTCTTGCATCAATAGTTTTGGCACACCTGGTGGGACTTAGTTTGACAACTCAGTAAGGTTTCAGGATTGATTATAGTCCTATCACAAAAATTCAATGTTTTCTAGCATCTGATGACTCCACTGGTAAGAGCTTTAGTTTTCTAATTAAGACCAGTTTCTTAACTTTTTATGCCTAAAGTCACCACAAGGTCTGCTTCAAAAGGGGTTCTTTTCAATTTCATTAAGTTGCCTTTAAACTCTATAAAAAGACTATGATTTGAGAGGACCCATCCTTATAGAACAAGTAATCCTCTTAGACCTATTGTAAGGGATGCAGACTAAGCAAAGCCCCAGTTACAGCCCATCCCAGTGATGGCATTGCCTTTTGCAGCTTTTTGTGGTCAGAGCCCCTTGAACCTCCCATGTTATGATCTAATTTCAAGAACAACCCTAAAAAATGTGCCTTATTTTGATGGAGAGGGGCCCATTATAGTCGATGAGCATATTAGGAATATTGCTAACCTCTGTAATATTCACAATGTAATAGAGGAAAATATCACCATCAGATTGTTAGCATTGTCTCTCAAAGGCAAGGCTCTTGACTGGTACATAACTTTGCCTGTAAATTCAATACATTCTTGGAATGAGTTGGGTACTCAGTTGATAGATCATTTTGGGGAAAAGAATGATGGCCTCTTTCTTGCTGAGTAGTTGATGACCATAAAGAGAGCTCCACACAAGTATATGTAGGATTTTAACACGTGGTTTCAAAAGACTTGGGATAGAATACCCATCCTGGTAAGACCAACTCCCAGCTATTCTTTCTTATATTATTTAAAGGCATTACACAGTGATATTGTTGTGATGATCTAATCTATGGGAGGGCATATACTACCTATTGCTTATGACATAGCCATAGCAGCTAAAAACTACTTAGTACAGGTTGGGAAAATATCCCCTAGGCCTCACATGCCACTTTTCCTAGAAATGCTACCTCTAGTTCAGACTGTTGCTTCCACATTGGATCCTCTACCTACCATAGAGAAACTAGCTATTGTTCCATCCAATGAACTTCATGAGGTTAAAATTCTATTGCAAAGCATGTCAAATGAACTTATAGCTCTTAAAAGGCAGCAAGCTCAAAGCAACAGGCCGAACCAGGGATACCAACATTATGGTCAAGCCCCTAGACCCCCTTTTCAAGGCTATAATCAAGGACAAGGTCAACTCACTCTGACTAGACCATTTAATAACCATAACCTAGGCCCCCTTCATCATCTAAAGTCATGGTGTCGGTTCAAAATAATCTAGTACAGGAACAACCAAGTTGTTTGACCATGGGATATGGTCAAGAATAGGTTGTTTACACAAATGATATGATGAGTTATTTCTAAAATGTAGACAATTAGGCAATTGCTCACTCCCAAATTTTTGAGGCTCTAACTCAACCCAGCATAAGTAGCAATCAAGCCCAACCAAATTCTACCCTCATGAATCATCTGGAAGGGGAATTTTATTTGGTGAATTATGTGGGCACTACAGACAATCAGGCTGACTATGTTATAGCCAACACAAGATTTAAGAGAAGAGTAATGGGAGAAGCCCAGGATACCACCCAAGTGGTATTAGTACCTTCTCTATCACACTCAAATTTGAAGGCCACAAATTTTAGATAGCCATTTGTACCTTCAACCCCTCAGCCTGTAGCTCAAGTTGGAATCAGCCCCAAAGAAAGCTTGAAGGGAGGCAGTCCCTAGGTCAATATAGTGGACTAGATGAAGAAGTTGCATATGAACATCTCTTTATGGGATTCATTGTCTCTTCCAAGACAAAATGACATATTGAAGAGGGAATTATATGAGCTAGATCGTCAAGCTATCCCAGAAAGCACTAATAATGTCTTGATGATAAATGGACAACCTTCCACTTCAAGTCAAGTAAAGAAGGAAGAGAAAATTCCCATTTTCTATGTATCCTTAGTCATAGGGGATTTCTTAGTACACAACTACATAATCGATAGTGGGGCTAGCACCTTAGTGATGCCCAAGTGCATAGCTGACAAGATGGGACTAAAATATGAAGAGATGAACAAAGGAGTCCTGCAGCTAGATGGGACACCTACAAAAAGAGTTGGGATTGTCAAGGGTTTAGGCTTGACATTGCATGCTTGCCCAACCTTCTCAATTCCCCATGATATAGTGGTAGAGGATGTTCCTCCTTATTTCACAATTTGCTTGTCTAGAGACTTCACATCAAAGATAGGTGGCTATCTAGCAGTGAATTGGTCATATTTAGTTTTTAGAACCAAGTATGGGACCAAGGTAAAAATTGAGTCTGAGCCACTCTACAAGGACCATATAGAACCATACTCACCTAAGGCAGTGAACGTTAGTTACACCATTATCGACCTAGAAGAGTCCTAGATAGACCAATCTCTGTCCTCTAATCTTGAAAGAGTTACAGACCTACTCTTAGATGAGTGGGGAAATGATAACTTCAAACATGATCCTTACAAGTTCATTGAGGAGACAGACCTTGGAGTCTATTGTATGCATGAACAGGGTGCCTTCATACCAAATATAATGAAGGCAAGCCAAGAGGACCTTGGTCTATGGTAGCTATATTTGGATGGTTCAAAAAGTAGGATGGGAGCTAGTGGTGGGGTAATGTTAGTCTCCCATATAAAGGATAGGTAATTTTCAGCTTTTTGTTTCCATTTCTCTTGCACAAGTAATGTTGTAGAATATGAGTCCCTTATCCATGGGCTATAATGGGCATGAAAAAGAGGGATTAAGGAGTTGTAAGTTTTGGGAGATGGTGAGTTGATTGTAAATCAAGTGAAAGGCCTGAATCTGACCAAGAATTCCTTACTAAAGTCTTACAAGCATAGGGTTTGGGACTTGGTGGAAGATTTCCTCACTTTCAATATCACCTCTATTCCTAGAGAACAAAACAAACAAGTGGATAGACTAGCAGAAATTGGCACTCAATTCAATGTTTCTAAGGAAATAAGTTGAAACTATGGTTTGTGCCACTTGAAAGTGGTGATTTGGCCCTCTATCCTAGATAACATTGCAAATTGGTAAGTTTTTGAAAATGACTAGCAAATAGATTTCTTCTTATAGGAGGAAGTTGAGTTCACCACACAAAATCAAGTGAAATTGTAGCAACAATATGGCAATCAAATTGTTTAGTTGAAGAATAATAAGCTCCCTAAATTTTTGGTCATGCTTGAGAGCATCTTCAATGGAGATGACCAATTTATAAATGACCAGGCATGCATCACAACCAAAGAGGAGAATTATGAAAGGGTTGAGATCTTCAAGGACAAGTTGATTCCACTTGGAAAAGTCTCCATGATTCAAGAAAGGTGAGCTTTCATTTTTCTATGTTAGGAATTCACAGATGTTTTTGCATGGGATTATAGTGACTTGAAGGGCTTCAACCCAAGGCTCACCCAACACACCATCAAATTAGAAGAAGGTGCCAGGCTAGTCACATAGAAGCAAAGACCTGTCAATATGAAAATTGAGCCCCTCATATAGAGGGAAATGGCCAAATTGATTGAGTCTAAAATTATATTTCCAATCAAGCATTCCTCTTGGCTGGCCAACCTTGTTCTTATTAGAAAGAAGAATGGGGAGATTAGGCTATGTGTTAATTTTAAAGACCTAAGTAAAGTGTCTTTTAAAGACCATTATCCTCTCCCCAACATGGAGCAAATCCTTTAGAAGGTAACTGGTAGCGAGCGCTTCTCCCTCCTGGATGGTTATTCAAGGTATAATTAGATTCTAGTGCAAGGCTGTGACTAGTACAAAATGGCCTTCACCACTAAATGGGGAACATTTGCCTACAAGAAGATGCCATTTGGGCTATCTAATGCTGGTGCTACCTTTTAGCGAGCCATGGACATGGCTTTTGGAGGCTTGATAAAAAAAATGTGATGGTATACCTCGATGATGTGATGGTATTCTCCAAGGAAGTGAGCCAACATATGGAACACCTCAGGTAGATTTTTGAAAGGTGTAGGGAATTTGGCATCTCTCTTAATCCAAAGAAATGCATGTTTATTGTTCATGAAGGGAAACTCCTTGGCTAGATTGTGTCCAAGGAGGGCTTATCCATTGACCTCTAGATATTTCACTCTATCCTGGAGATGTCCCTACCAAAGCACAAGAAAGGCCTACAGAGTTTCTTTGGTAGGATAAATTTCATTCAGAGATTCATTCTGAATTTCACTGAGATAGTCAAGCCACTCACTTTTATGCTGAGGAAGGGTAAGGAGTTTAAGTGGATAACACAAAGAAAAGATAGCTTTGAAGCCATCAAGTAGGCCATAACTTAGGCTCCTACTTTTATCAGCCCTGACTTCAACAAAGACTTCAACCTCTACACTTTTAGTAATGAAGAGATGATCTCTGCCATGCTTACTCAAGAAAATGGTGATGACCTCGAGTAACCACTTACTTTTTTAGCCAAGGGTTAGAGGATTTTGAAGTCAGATACACATATCTAGAGATGCAACTCCTAGCAGTAGTGCAGAGCCTAAAGAAATTTAGGCATATGTTATCTAATAGCAGGATTCACCTCATGGTCCCACATCCTGGCGTTAAGGATTTCTTGACCAATCGAGACTTAAATGAGAAGAGAGCAGGGTGGATCACCAAAGTGATGGAGTATGATGTAGACATCAAGATCACCAAGTTGGTGAGGGGAAGAGGCTTGTGTGAATAACTTGCTACAAATTTCAAGCAAAAAAGGGAAGATAACTTGCTAATTCATGATGCAATCACTACAGTAGAACCGGCTATCATAAAGGATTAGACATTGGACCTGAGGCATTTCCTTCTCACTGGTGAGTGCCCATAGGGTCTTGATAAGATTGGAAGAAGGTATTTTAGGCTTTAATCTCTCCCTTATGTCCTGATTAATGAAGTATTGTTTAGGAAGGATCTCTCTAGGATCCTTCTAAGATGTATTGACCCAAACCAGGCTGATAAGGTACTAGCTGAGTTCCATGATGGGCTAGTAGGTGGTCATTTCACTCCTAGAGCTACTGCAGCAAGGATAATGAGAGCTGACTATTTTAGGCCCACACTTTTCAAGGACACCCATGCCTAGATAAGAAAGTGCCAAAAGTGTGCACTTTTTTATGGGAAATAATGGTTAGTTTCCATGCCTCTATAGCCTATTCAAGTGGAGCAACCATTCATGTAGTGGGGCCTAGATTTCATAGAGATGATAAATCCTCCCTCCAGTGCTGGACACAAATGGGTCCTGACTGCTATAGACTATTTCACAAGGTGGGTGGAGGCTATTGCTCTTAAAGAGGCAAATGAAAGTGTGGTCTTAGAGTTTTATGAGGACATGGTAACAAGATTTGGAGTCTTGGCCACCATAATCTCAGATAGTGCCTTGGCTTTCCTAGGAACCAAAACAAGTGAATGGGCACTAAGGTATGGCATATAGTTCAATACTTCATCCAATTATTACCTATAGGGGAATGGGCTGGCTAAGTCTACCAATAAAAATCTGATCAAAATGATAAAGAGGACCATGGAAGAAAATCAGAGGACCTGGCATGCCAAGCTGAAGACAACTTTGTGGGCTGATCGAATCAATTTTGAAGAGAGCAATCAAAAACTCTCCATATACACTCATATATGGAAGGGAAGCTAGGCTTCCCATCTCACTTTAATTACCAGCATTAGATCTCGCTCACCAACTACAATTTGAAGAAAGAAGCAACATGGAGGTCAGGCTGTGTGAGCTAATGGAGCTCCAAGAGGTAAGGGACTGGGCTATGGTTTCTATGACCAGTCACCAACAATAAGTAAAAAGACACTTTGACAAGAAATATTCATCAAAATATTTATCTAAAGGAGACATTATCTTAAAATGGGATGAAGATAGAGCTAAGCATGGAAAGCATGCAAAATTTGATGCCCTATGGAGTGGTCCTTACATAATTACTTAGTGCAAGTAGCATAATGCATTTCAACTCTCTAGGTTGGATGGTGAAGAACTATGTATCCCAGTTAATGGGATACATTTGAAGCATTACCATTGAGTCTCCTTTTGTCTGTATACATTTTCCCTTTGTTTTATTTCCCTAATTTCCCTAAGTGCTATTACACAAGTAGTAGTTTTCTTAATCTTGTGTGTGTTTTCTTTTCCTTGGAGGTGGATCTACGTGTTTAGTTCTGAATTATTGGGGCTGTTGCTAATTTTAAAGTTACAATCTGACTCTGTGCCCAATGGACTGCAAGGCAAACTAGTCTCTAAGCATATTAGGCATGCTTCCCCTAGGAGTCACCAATTTGTTGACCAAATTTTGCCCTAGGTAAAATCTTTGGTCCCCTTCTTCCCTTGCTATCCATGCCAGTCATTTTCAAGTTACACAAGTTCAATGAGTTTGGTTCATGGCCTGGTTCAAGTGGTTCAGTGACCTTTGGTTCAAAAGGTCCATCTTCAAGTTCAACATCTCGATTCATCAATGGTTGAACTATTAAACCATTCTTGGTTCAATGAGCTTGGTTTAATGGGCTTGGTTCAAAGCAAGAAGTTCATCAATGCGCAATGGTTGAACCCTTGAACTGTTGAACCATTTTTGGTTCAATGGCTTGGTTTAAGGGTATACCCTTGGTTGAAGGGGAATCTTCAAGTTTAAAATGCCCTAGCAGAGGGTAGGCCCTTCAAAGGAAAAGGACCTAAGTAAGTTTGGTTTTGTTTAAAGTTTAAAGTTCAAATTTGTCAAAATTGACTAAGTCCTAAATTCCTTCTAACTTTTTGCCCAAAGGAATTCCTTAGGACAAAAATTCCAAAGGAATTCAGGTGTAGCTCAAATAAAAAAAAACAAAGGCTGGGTAGAATTTCTGTAGACTTTTTATTTGTGGGAAAATGTCTACAGATAAAAGCCCATGTAAAATACACAAAACAAATGAAACCCATGAAAATTGTCTGTGGGGACCCAAGGAAAAATTTGAAGGACCAAACGACCCACTGAATGACCCTGAAGGGTAGGTGCCCTTATGGGGGACTCTTAGCCAAATGTAAAGGGCACACTTTCAAAGGGCTAGAGGGTCACCTTCCCTCAAAAACGTGCTAAGAGGAAGCAAAGCCGCAGAGAAGCCATGAAAACCTGATGACATTTTGATGGGGACGGTGATGTCCCAGATGATGTCAAAATTAACAGAATAAGTTAGCCATTGGTTTTCAAACTAATGACAGCCATATGAACATCAAAGTTAGTGAAACAAAATGGCTGTTTGTTTTCAAACTGAGAGAGAGCTAAACAAGGGGCCAAAATGTAGTGACCTACTAAGAATTTGCCTCTGAGCACTGAAGGAGCCAAAAGAGACAAAATTGAGAAAAGACAAGGAGACAAGCATGGAACAAGCAAGCAATTAGTCTAAGTGTTACAAATTTGAGAAGTGACTCTAGTAGGTGAAATAGTTCTTATGAATTGATCATTAGGGATGCAAATAGCTAGCAATGCAACTAGTTTCTCCATTTTACATTTAATGAGTAGACAAATCATGTATTGACCTTGAAAAGACAAACTTCAAACAGACAAAACACACAGTTCATTAATGTTTTGAGTGACTTATTCTTCCCAATGAAGGGATGTGATAGGCCACTTGTAAAAAGGAGTGCTAAATGGGCCTCCTTGCTTTTCCTATATATTGAATACTTTTCATTTTAAGAATTTATCTTTCACATTTGTAAGGCGTATCCCTACCAAAATTTTACTTGAATCAATAAACGTAGTTTTACCTCTTTTTGGATAGATATTTCTATGTATGTCTTGAGTGTTGTTTATGTTTAGTCATTGCCTCTTGATGCTTTCACAGGTCCAACACCAACATACCTATTGTCTACAAGGCACCATTTTATAGCTGACAAGAGAAGAGCTCTATTTGAAAGTGTAGAATAGAAGAGGTTACTTACAATGTGCATTTCACAGCACCTTGGTGAGTCTCTATTTTCTAGGTTTTCATGAGAGCCTCCTTGTCATTTTCTTGTAGCCTAGTCCTTTTGCCAAGTCTGAAGCATATGTATGCATTTGTCTAGTTTTAAGTGTGGATGTGAGAAGGTCATTTCATTTTGGTGTATCACCTCCTTAGAGTAGTTTGTATTCCTGCAATCTTTCTCCCTTTTCATCCCCCCCAGTTTATATATCTATACATGTATGTATTTTCACTTGCTGGAACAAACTTGATGCATCAAAGGGAGCTAGCCCTTATCTAGAGACTCTCCCCTCTAGCTTTGCTAGTCCCACAGGTGAGAGGGGAGTTTCCATAGTTGTGAAGAGAAGGCTGGAGCTTAGCCTCCTACTAAGGTTGCAAACTCTTGCATCAACAAAACTATTATAATATAAAAGGTGTTAAATTATCCATGGGTCTATTTAATATAAAACATATAGGGAAAACCAATTTCCTTAAACTAGTTTTCATCTATAGGTTGGGCTTATGATATATATATGGAAATGGGTGAATATGTAATAAATGCAAGGGTGCCCATCATCAACAAAGTAGGTACTCTGCAACCCAAGACATGTCATGGTTTTTAATATTAGAATTCAATGATTTCATCTTTATGATTATGACGAGTGGACTTAGGGTCCTGAAGTGGTGAGTTGGTACTTGGAGAGGTAGTTAGTAGCTTTGATTCTACTCAAACAAACTTGATTATCATGTAACAAAGCCTTGTCTCTAAAATAAAACTCTCAGCTAATGAGAGGAACTTGAGGAATAGTGGGGTATCAAGAGATTTGTTTATTGATCAAGGCATGCAAATATAAAGGTAATCAAAGGATGACACCTCACTTCCTGATATGGAGGGATTTCCTCCATTCTCAAATGCATTATTCCCTCTCTCTTGCTCCATTTTTCTATAAATATATCCCTTGAGATATTCTATTAGGATTTCCACTCCAGGTATGGCAAAGCCTAGCTAGAATGACATTATATTTTTCCTTTGAACATTAATGCAAATATGAATTTTTTAGTTCTTAAACAATTATCTCAGTGTGAAAGTGATGTAGGGTGATGTAAAGTGATTATTCTCAATACTTTATTCCATTATCCTTTTATTTTTTTGTAGTATTCTATGTTCTAAAATGTCATATGGAGTGTTGTCAAGTGTAGGAGCCTACTTTTAAGTGTACCATGAGACCTAGTGCTTGAAACTAGCCTATGGTTCAGTTACCTTGGATAGATCTCATACATCTCACCTCTAGATTAAAATCCTCATATTAGGTTCCATAGTACTTAGAAATTAGTTTGTGTGAATTTTTTCCAGTGAAAAAAAATATGATGCTCATATGGAATACATATTGGTGTATCACACATTAGATTAGGTTTATTTCATGTAAGTTCTAACTCTTTTCCCATAAGTAATCATTTGCAATGGTGAAATCACTTCAAGATACATCCAAGGAGATAGCTCTTAAAATCTACAGGCTCACTTGCAGTATAAGTACACCCACATAACAGGAAGTGTTCCCATGTAGCAAAAAACCAAAAGAGGATTAAACACCCTCTTCTACGGTGCAAGATTTGGTGTCAATAAGTATCTTTTAAAAAAAAGAGTCATGTTCTTACTCATTTGAAGATGGATCAATTACATGGCACCCTTATTTCATATGATATATTAGTAAATGATGATGTACCACCAAAGAAGAAATTAGTATTCAAGATAGAGGTGAAATGCAAGAGGAAATTCAAATGTAAGAAATCCAATGAGGATGACATATTTGATATTGATGAGGATGAACTAATTTCTCTTATTAATATGAAATTGAACACGAGATCAAGAAATTATAAGCGTAAACTACCCTTTAAATGTTTCAACTATGGAGAGATAAGACATTTTTCCTATAAGTACCCTCATAAGCATGAAAATATTGATGATGAAGAGCATGGTGAAGGTTGACATGAAAACAAGAAGACATATTGGAAGAAAGGATTAAAAAATTATAACAAAAATAAGAAGTCCTTAAAGAACAAGAAGAGTCTCTACACCAAATAAGATTGCATCTCATCAAATGAGAGTGAAGAAAGTGACTCAAAATATGATCATGAATATAATGGTCTTGATAAAGATGAAGCTATGTTCATGGTTGAGGAAGTAATTTTCTCACATTAGAAGGTGTTTACTTGGAGTGATTGAGATGATGATGAAGATGAGGTGGACTATGAGACTATATTGATGAATTCTCTTAAATAATTTAACTTTGAGAGGAATATCAATAAAAAGATGAAATCTAAACTCAAGGACTATGAGGATCAGTTCAGTGTGTATGAGGCAAGATTAAATGAAGACACAAAGGAGCATGAAGATATGATCAAGAATATTATTTATCAATTTAAAAATCTATCTAAAATCCTAAAAGATAAGGAAGATGAATGTTCAAGGTATGTTTCTAAAAATGAGTCTTTGAAATCTAAGTTATAAAGTTTAGCTAGTAAGGTGACATATTTGTGAGATTTTAAAAGAGTTCATGTGATAAAGACAATATTGTGAGTGGTCAAAAGCATGCTAGCAATAGAACTAATATTAGATATGAAGAATAACTAAATAATGTAACTAAATACAAAATGAAGACTAATGTGAACTAAGACAATCATACTTTGAAGACAAATCATCAGACAAGGAATGAAGGTGCTAACAAATTAAAGAAAAAACTAGATCAGACAACCAAATACCATGAGGTATGCAAGTTTCAATGGTTATTATTTCACATGTAGTAAATTTTTTCATAGGAATAAAGACTGAAATAAACCTTTTATAAATTATTTTTCATGGAACTATGATGTGGTTCAGTAGTCATAACGTATGAATAGAGTTAAGTGCTTTAACTATCTTGTTATGGGACACTTTACAAACCATTATCCACATAAGGTTAGACAAGGTGAGTCCTCTTTAAAAATAGGAGGTTGTTTTATTTTTCATGAGAAGGACATATTACAAGTTTCTATCCAAACATGATCAGACAAATTGTGTTTCCATCAAGGAGTATAGTGTGCTAAAATTGTGAATAGAGAGGTCACATTACTAGGTTCTATAAGCAAATGTCTATAATTTAGAATATGTTTAATAAGGCTCCTAGAGTGTAAGAAAGAATGAAAGTTAACACATTGAATCCAAATTTGAAAAGTGTGAGTCATGACAAGATTTTAGGTCTAAGTAATTTGTTTTCTATGGTGGAAAATTCTTTAAAAGTTAAAGAGTACCAAGAGGTCTCATTGTCTACTCATGTTGAGAATGAACAGATCAAGCTCAAGGAGAAGACCAAGATATTGGTTGAGGCTAGTCCTAAGGTATGTATGGATTCAAATGAACATCCTAATATTGCTAATAATATATCATGTAATGAACATCAATTGTCTATGCCTAATGATGAGGTTTCAAACTCTAAGGTGGATTCTTCATATGAAAAGGTATGTCATGAATCTTTGTTGTCTCCATGTATTGTCAATCCAATTCTAGAATAAAATGATAATGTTTTAGTGGTTGAGAATATTACTTATCCTAATCATAAAGAGAATAAGAAGAACCATAAGCATCAGATGACCAATGAGGAGAAGGAATATGAGGATTTATGGGAAACTCATAGTTTCACACCATGGTAGAGCATTATGGTGTAGAAGATGTCTCTGTCTATGATTCTTAGGAGACATTTTTATTATGAAGAAGAAATTTTTGGGGCTCAAAATCATAATTAAAATCTATATAGAGACTTTTTTATCTTAGAAGTTTTAAAAATGGACATTAACTAGAAGGTGATATGTTAACCTTCTTTTTTTTGAGATTTTAAGGTTTTAGGCTCTAATAGAAAAATGGTTTACCTTATGAGTTGAGATATAAGGTTTCCTAAGATGTTGAATGGGAAAAATGGGTTGTGAAGTCAATATTCACATAGATCTAAAGGTTTTCTATTTTCAACATATTGATATTATTGTCAAGATAGAGCCCTAATTGGTTAGTAGGTTTGTGAAGGAAGTATGTTGTAGATGATGATCTAGGTGATGACAATTGGTTTGTTTGAGGGGGAATATGAGAGTGATCTAGATATAAAGCTTTAGGTCTTGAAGATGGGTTTACTAAAAATTGTGGGCTCTATAATTCTAGGTAGGGATTCAAGGAGGCTAGATAGGCTTAGTTTGAGGAAGAGTGGTTTTTTATTAGTTTCTCCAAAAGAGCAAGTTATGTTTGTTTCAAGGAGATTTCTCAAGTTTTTTGAGAGCATGTTTCCTATTTGGTGACTGGCATGAAGTTCTATTGGTGGTCCTTATGATAGCTTGAAAGAGAAAGAGAGTAATCATCTATGGTGGTTCTTCATGGTGTGTGTAGATATGAAGATTATCAAGATGTGAAATGGCTCAAAAATCTTAGGGAGAGTCCCTCTTAAATGTTTCTTAGTAAGTTCCATCAGATTTCAATATTTTTTGTGTGTTATTTATTCATTGGTCATAGTGCTTGGTTGAACAGAGTGTTGGCATGGATAAAGATGAAGTTGTCAAGGCAAGAAGAGGTAGGCTCAAGCTAACAAGGAGTTTCTATCATATGTATAATGTGGTCCTCTCATATTGGTAGTATTTTTAGGTCCTGAAGATCATATTATTTCCACTTTATCATTATGTCAAAGGAGGATAATGTTCTTGGTATGGGAGCACTTGAAAGGAGAGAAGGTCAGTTGTATATTGATATATATGATGGTTTTTAACATCAATGAAAAATGGGGAGATTATTTTACTATATTAAATGATGTAATGGAGATCTGATGGAGGTGTCATAGTGAGTGGATGAAGTGCTTTGATAGACTATGTGACAATGATAAAGTGTGGAATATGCTTATCCTAGTATGCTTGGTTGATTTTATGTTATTTAATGGTTACATATGTTAATGGATGAGTATGGTGATTTAATAATGTGAAAGGGGTCATATCATAGGACAAGAATGATTTGAGTGCTTATGTGCATGAGTGAAATTCCATCGATTCATCATTGTTCTCATCTAGATACTTTTGGTCTAGTGGCAAAAAATCTAAGTTAGAAATTTGATGACATCACCATAGCCATGTCTAGATGATTTAGGAGTAAATGGTCACACTATTTTGTTCATTATTATGCCTAGTTATTATTCATTAAATCTTAGGTCATGAACCTAAGCACATCAAAATATATACAAGTGTAAAGTTGGGTTCCTAAGATTTTTGACATTGTTTTCCCATTGCCAAATTTTCATGAGGCAAGAAAGATCCAAGTAAGAAATTTGATGGTGGAATATATCTCACATGTGGAAATTTCAAGAGAAGGTTATAATATGGGTTTTTATAAATTTTGTCACTAGTTTTTATGTGCTAAATTTTAGGTCTTCCAATATAGCATGATAAAATATATGCATATGCAAAGTTTGGCACCTAGGCATTTTGAAAGTGTTTTATATATTCAAATAGAGCCAAGTAAGTAGTTTTTTGATGTCATATCTCACACATTTGAAAGTTTTAAGATTATTTTGATATATGGATGGAATCCCATATGTGAGAGGATTTTATGTGATAAATTTTAGATCATGTGACTAAGTGTAATGAAAGTTATATAAGAGAAATGTTAGCCTCATAGGCAAGTTCTAAGCATAGTTGGCTATGTAATATAAAGTTTTGAGAATGAATTTTAATGGAGTTATATCTCAAACATGCAAATGATTTAGGATCATTTTGTCACATGGTTAGATTATACTATGTGAGATCATATGATCCAAATTTCATAACATATGCTTGAGTGAGGCAAAAGATATAGAGGTGCAAAGTTGACCTTCCAGGTAGATAATCAAGGTTCCTATAGTCTTTTATGCATAAATTAAAGTTTGATAAATATTGATAGAGCACATCTTCTCCAAGATATTATGAATTAGAGAAATAAGGATAAGTCCACGATGTTTAACATTGAGTAGAGATAAAGATTGAACTCACTCCTTGGATCAATGGTGAGTGGGTGTTTTTACTAATTGAGATCAAAGGTGCATATTAAATTCAAGAGGTTAAAGTGACATATATTTATCTTTGTTAAATAATAATTTACATAAAAAATATTGTTGTATCATATTGAGTCAAAGTTTCTAGATTGCACAAGATGAGGTCAACTATCAGATGTTTAACATTTGAGAATTGCCACCTATGCGTTAAACTTTGGAGAAGATTGATGGTGTAAGATTGATATAAAGGTGAGAGAACAAGAGATGTAATAATTTTTTTCAAAGTTTAATTGTGACCATTTACATTTGAATATTTGATTTTTTGCAATGGAAAAGACTAGTGTCTAATTTTTTTGCTATATCTTTTGATCTATATAGAATTTGGTCATGTTATACAAAGCAAAGATGAAGAGGAATAAATAGAGCATTTGATGAACCTAATTTAAAAATATATGTGTGTAGATCAAAGATATTAAGGATCAAATTTTAATATGTGTTTATGCATGTTTTAAAAGTAACTTAGGAAGAGTAATTGAGTTTATATAGATGATGTTTCAATGTTTCATGGTGAATTAGCTATTGAGGAGTGTTGTAACTTTTGTGAGGATACTCTATGTGAATTTTTAGGGTTTGACCAATTGTATGTAGTATGAATAATGGTTTATAAGTTGATTGTGTATTCATTCATGGTAAATATGTGTATAAAATGTTGTTTGAGTGAATTGTGCTTAAATTAAAGTGTTCTATGTTGGTTGTTGGCACTTAAGGGGGACTATAGATTGTATGGAATGGTTACATTCTTTTGATAGTGTTTTTTTTTCTTGTTTTGTTTGATGATGTGATAAATGAGTGAATGGGTTCACATGAGACCTATAAGGGCTACAAGGGCCTTATTAAAAAGTGTAGTTCCTTAAGGGTGACCCATAGATTATATGGTCAACCTATGAAGATTGTTGGCACTTTGAGTAAGAGACTTGGGAGACTTCTGATATATGATCATGTGTGTTAATTATGTCGTGAAGCAAGGGTAGAGTTCCCTAAGGATAAGCTAAAGAATAGAATAGATTGATGACTATTTATATGACCTATAGGTCATAATTTTTTTGGTAGAATAGTTTTACTGTATACTGAATGTGAGCAAAGGTGAAGAATGATAAGTAGAGGTCCATCATCAGGTGTTGTAGACATTATTACAAATTTGGATGTGTTCATAGGTGTTTTTGTGGTATTTCAGTATCTAAGGGGATTTTAACCTACTTGCAAGGTAAAACTTGCTAAAGGTATAATATTTGTTGCATCTCAACTAGAGAGGTGTGGCAACACATTATGGGATTGTAGTCTCACTAAATAGGGATTGTAGTTCCTTGATGAGTTTTAGTTGGTTAAATTGGTTCTTTTTCTTATAGGACATTAGTCCAATTATAGTTTATAGTGGCTTTTCTCCCGCAAAAGGGTTTCCCACATATGTCATGTGTTATGTGATTGATCTTACATTATCTCTCTTGATCATTTATATGAATTATGTGTATTCTTCATGAATTTTTGTGGTAAATGATTAAGTGTTTGTAAAGATCATAATTGAATTTGGATTATTTAGGCTCACTCATTCACCCCCTACCCATCAATGATTGTACCTCTAATACATTTAATTGAATAGCGCTTCCGTATTTCCACACTAGTCATAGGTACAACACATATACATGTTTGAATTGATAAAATATCAACCCAAGATCTTGAGTATCCAAGTTATAATTTAGGTCACATTAAAAGATGGAGATTTAAGGTTATGTAATTTCATAAGGAGAAAGAGTCCATGACATATATTTGAATGCACAAGAGTGAAGGTAAAGCAAAACCTAAAAGTATCTAGGTAGTTACATATATTTTCTAGTAGGTATTCCATTTACGGAACTTACAACAAACCCATATAATAACATAAATGTAATTTTCTAAGGCTCTAGAAGCATCAGATCAATAATTTGACAATTGCTTTAGAAATGTGTTATAGCTTTATGTCTTCTAGTTTCACATTTAACACTATGTCAACATTAGAATCAACTAAGTATATTACTTCCTTATCATTTCCATACATATCTTAGTTTTTCTTTCCATATTTAGCATATACACAACATTATAAAGTTAGTGTATGTTTATATATATGTTTAACATATAATTGGATTTTTACAGATAGAATTATCATCCTTTTGCTATTTCATATACCCCTTTAATAAAATATAAGGATAAAAATAATATCCATTATAATTCATTTTATGTTTAAATATAATCATAATATGGCACTTTTAAAATCAATAAAAGGTAAAATATTGAGAAACCTTCTCAAACCTTACACTAAAACACCTTGAAAACAATTAAAATTATTTGTATTTTCTTGAATAAGATATTAAAAAGGTGAAACTTGTTCTATCATGGTCTTGAATGCTTTTTTCAACTTTGGAAGTTTTAAGGAATCCACAAGGAGGAAATATAAGAGGGAAAACAAGGTTAAATATTTCTTTAGACAAGATGTATGAAATTATGTGATTTTTTTAGTTTTAAACCTCCTAGATGAACTTTATGTTCATTTTGGAATGTTCCACCAATTTTCATGATCTAATGAAATGATATAGGATCCTTTTAGATATTTTTATACATCAAAAAATTCATCTTATAATACCTTTAGTCATAAAATAGGTGTTGGCAAGGGCTAATATGATCTCATGACTTCAAATATGTTTATTAGGGCTTAATGAAACATGCAACTTTATGGGAATCCTTTAATAATACATGAAATTATTGATTTATATCTAATATGATCCACATGAAGGTAGTATTATCTCTTAATCCACTAGTCTTGGCCTATAATACCATATTTATATCATGTGAAGTGATGTAAATATTAATGAGACCTGAAAAATCAATAAAAACCTAATTGATGATGCCTTTGTTTTTTTCTAAAATAGTTTTGAATGAGGTTTTTCACCTTGATGAAGTTTAAAAATTTATTATCTATAATATATATATATATATATATATATATATATATATAAGTTGTTCACTTCAATATTTTATAAAACTTTGGCTTCTACCTTTATAACATGATAAAAGTTCAGTTCAACATACCACTTAGAAACAAATGGTTAAACTAAAAGATTGAATTATATTGCTTAATATATGCTTAAAATATATGTTATGAATAAATAAACCAAGTGGGAGTAATATATTTATTTAATTTTATTTTTCTATAATAACACTTAATTATATGATAAAATGGCTCCTTTTGAAGCCTTATATGGAAATAAAATTATAAAAGCCCCTTGGATGGGAGATTTTAGATAATATAGTTGTTACTAGACCTAAAGTTTTTAAAAATATGATATGTTGATGGCTATTATTCATAAATTATAAAATACACCTTTGATAGGATTAATAATTATGAAAAATGAATATAACACTTTGAGAGTAT
Organism: Torreya grandis; assembly: GCA_037957365.1. NCBI lineage: Eukaryota > Viridiplantae > Streptophyta > Pinopsida > Cupressales > Taxaceae > Torreya > Torreya grandis. The sequence continues at coordinate 211,718 of JARHVA010006614.1, read as the reverse complement.
TAAATTTGGGATAAGGTTTTTCTAAGAGTTGGGCCTTATAAAATTTAAATAAATTTTAACAAACCTTCCAAATTAGATTAATGCTATGTTGTTACATTCCACATTATGGAAAATATCAACCATGTTTATCATTAGCTAGTTCTTTCTCCTTCTCTATCAAGGATTCAGGTTGTATTTCATGTTGCATTATTCCTGTCATATTTTGGATTAGAACAAATGTCATGTGTTGGAAGATCAAACTATCTAGCTTTACCTAGTGATTATCATGACTCATTTCAACATAAAACTATAAAATTATGATATATAATAGGTGTTAGTATAATATAAACAAATTAATAAGAGGACTGCCACTTGGGAAGATAAAAATATTTATTGACAACACTACCCTTATTTATGTGGGAACTAGAATGATGCCTCATTTAATCAAGAGTGGATGTCATATCCCAATTTGTATTTATGAAATAATTTTTCTTTTAGAACTATTGTAATTAGACTTAACTTTTTGTTTATAGATGAATTATTATCTAAGTACTATGATTTATTGGTTTACTTGTACTTGATTGACTTTAATTTAATATTCAATTATTAAGATTAATTTATTTTTAGTTTATACAATAGTGTATATATATATATAAGTACTACTAGTGTTATTTGACTATCATAAGTTGTTCATGATAAATTATACCCAAAAATGAATGGGTCCAACATGTATTCAAAGACATATCATATACGTATACCCATCTATGTGGGTGTGTCTATATATACTACTAATGTTATTTGACTATTGCAAGTTGTTCATGATGAGATAAAACCAATAATGAATGGGTCTAAAGTGTAATTAAATACACATCATATAGGTATACACATGAGTAAAATTATAATGACATATACCTTTCCACCTTGGATGTATTTCTGTGTTTGATTTATGTTATTATAGGTTCTTGAAGCATGAAAAGATGTTAATGATAAGGATATCTAAGATATACTTCAAGTTCACAAAATAGTCTATTTTATTCATATAAGAGTTTTTATAATAGAACCATAGTATCCACTAATTTTCCTATGTTATGTAGGAATTAAGAACAACCAGTGTTTCATAAACAAAAATAAAGAATTCAAATTAATTAGATAGAAAATAACCAAATATTATACATGAGAATGCACACAAGGAACAAAGCAAGAAATAATATAGTTAACCATAACTAGATGAATCTCTATTAATCTCTTTAGTATTGGAACTCTTTTCTTATTACAAACAAATGTGTGTGTGTGTGTGTGTGTGTGTGTGTGTGTGTGTGTGTGTGTGTGTGTGTGTGTGTGTGTGTGTGTGTGTGTGTGTGTGTGTGTGTGTGTGTGTGTGTGTGTGTGTGTGCACGTGCGTGTGTGCGTGTGTGTGTGCATGCGTGCGTGCGTGCGTGGGTGTGTGTGTGTGTGTGTGTGTGTGTGTGTGTGTGTGTGTGTGTGTGTGTGTGTGTGTGTGTGTGTGTGTGTGTGTGTGTGTGTGTGTGTGTGTGTGTGTGTGTGTGTGTGTGTGTGTGTGTGTGTGTGTGTGTGTGTGTTTTTAGTTTATGACTGTTAATATTATTCTCATACTTGGCACCAAAAGTGGATTTTCACCCTATTAAAATTCATGAATATAAAACAAAATAGACTTATACATTATAAATTGAGTACATAATGCATCAATACTAGACAAATATCTTGTTTAGTTTTACAATCCAAAATATTTTACCAACATGTTTCCAAATTTAAAATATTTCCTTATCTCAAAACAATATCACAGGATCTCTAAAAATGCTCAAGTGAGTAGTGGTTGAATCCATGGTTAGACTAGTAAGAATTACAGTAATCACTCAAGGAATTGTTTCTAGTTTTTACCTCTTGTGTACTACTTAGCTTCCCTTTTATATTTTCAACTAAGTAGCATATAAACCTACTACCCTTTTTAAGTATTCAATAGGCTAGCATAAAAAGTTATCCATCCTTTACAAGTTTTCAGCCATCCTAGCTCTACTCATCTTACTAAATCATGCCCAATAAAAAATGTGATACAAAAGTTTCAAAATTAGTACTTTGTGCAATACTTAATTTGAGGGTGGTGGTATAGATGCAAATGATGACTGACCAGAAGATTTCTTAGACCTAGAATGCATGACCTAAAACTAAGTGATGTTATAATAGAGTTATTAATGTAGATTTTACATAGTTCTATTGATAATCTAAGCAAATGTGCTAGAAAATGGAGTCAGGTCCATTTTCTGGGCATGCCAGTTTAGCATCACTTCTTGGATCCACCATAGTAAGATACACAATAGAACATGGTATCTAATAAATTTATTAAGATATGAATCATTAATTATGATCAAGGTTTCCTTGTTGTTTACAACCCTTAACTGAATCTTCTTACTCAATTTCTCTATCTTGTGTATGTGTCATTGATCTTGGAGGTAGGCAAAATAATTATGCAAAAATTGACTCTACCAATTTAAAAAGTTGTCACCGACATTTTCACTTACATTGAATGACTCCTATAGTGATTCATATTTATAATACCTATTGGTAGTGTGTCTAAACATGGTTTCTTTGATGGTGCAGGCCTTTCTAAAATATACACTGGAACTAGCTAAAGAAGTATCCAATTGTTCCTTCATGTCCAATAAGTTATGTGAGACATATTGTGATTAAAGTGAAGTAGTGTTAAGAATTCCTTAATACTCCTATAATAGAGTGATGATAGTCATATCATTAGTCTTAACATCTTACCCTAATGTGACTATTATGTGGAGGTTCTATGTTGTGCACTAGTCCTTGGTTAACTTAGAGATAAGTGTCTTGAGTCTACATTGATCAGACATAACTTGGTCCCTAATTACTCAAGTGACAAACTCGATACAAGTATCCTAGATAATCTTGGTAGCTTCATGTAGGTGAGGCTTCAACTCAATTTTCTTAGCCTTGGATTAATCCATTTCTTATTCTAGAGAGGTGGTCTTCAGTGAAATATATTCTTAGAATGTAATAGTGCCCTCTAATTATTTATTTGAGGGTATTCTAGAGACATCCAATGAGGCTTCCTACTTGAGGGAGAATTTTTCCAATGTTCCTACATTTACTAAATGGTTAGTTCATGTCATGGTTGTAAGTGGAAGAGTGAAGGTTATCCATTGAGAACCCACAATCAGGACATCCCATAGCTAGATTCTTCCCAAAGGCAACTTAGATTGTTATAGACCTATTGTATCTATAGATGGTTCTTTTTTCTTTGACTACTCTAGTCCAAATTGTTATTTCTTTGGCACTTTTTGTTCAATGCCTTATCCTCTACTACAATCTTCAATTATTTCATAACATCTTTATCCTATTTTATTTTGTTATCCTCCTCTACTTTCCTTTAAAGCCTACCCTATGCAACTTTATTTTTGTCATTTTCCTCTTCTTTCATCTTCTATGCATGCTCCTCTATCATAGTAGACTTGGATTGTTTAACCTTAGCCTATGCCTAGACTGTTATGTCATCATGTACCTTGGCTACTCGTGTTTGTTGTTCATGTGCTTGGATGTGTTATTTTCACAGAGATTAATTTTCTTATTCTTTATTTTTCTTTGTAGTTTCTTCTAATTTATATTATACATAAGTGACACCCTCTAGATCCTACTTTTCATACACCACTATGCCCTACTATTGTTTATCCTATTTAGCCTTGGCCTTGGTAGTGAGTTCAATGTATTTATTCTTATGTTCATCCATCTTCTTTTGATGTGCCTCATATGCCTATTTCAATACATCAACAAATTTTTATGCCTTCTGGGCACCTTAAAAGGTTTTTTTCAATCAACATCTCTATCTTGGGCCTTTTATGTGGCTTCAACTTTTTCAACTTTCTAACTTGTTGTACTTGGTATTATTGGGCTTGCCCCTTTTAGAGTTAATTTTCATCTTTTTTGACTCATTTTTTTACTACACAAGATACTTCCTCCCTTGAATCCTATTATTCTTTTTCTTTAGGTTACTCAAGTGTGATCTCTTTAAACTTTGGGGTTTATTTTGAAGGTGTAAAATCACTTGGATGGACCATGGAGATGGAAACATGTGATTTTTTGTACCTCAAATAACCAACCTACATTTGGGTGGTGGTGGAGTTGAAGATTAATAAGGTTATACTTCCTATGTCATGGCTATATATCTAAACATGCATTTATTTGAGAGTAGGCAAAACCCTCACCTTTCATTGATTTTTGGGTCTTTACACTAAATATTCCTATGTACATTTCGATAGTGGCATAAATATGTCAATGGGTGTGAAGGTGGTAGAAGGTTACTTATAGAAGAAGTCAACCCTTTACTAAATCTACTCATATTATTCATGTATGGTATCAACTATGATAGATACAAGGCATGGTGGTATTTCTACCCAAAGACTTAGAGGAACCTATTTGCATACTTGGACTATGCACACTACTTTCTAGAAGAAGAATTACTTTTCCTCATCTCTGGCATAAAACTATCTTTCCATGTCTATAACCATTACCTATTAAACCTCATAATCATCCATATCCATCTAAGGAAGGTCACAAAATATTGTGATTTAGGGCACCTTAGGATCATAAATCTAGGTTATGGTATTCCTTATCTTATGCTTTAATGGAGGAGAGGATGATTACTTCTTGACAAAGATCTTGTGCTTTCTTTTTATGGCTACAAAATTGTGGATTATTAATATTTTTATTCTATAGGGACTATTTCAATAGGTGCTATAACTTGGAGTGGTGTTTTATACCTAGCTATGTAGGATTTTTGCTTGGTGACTTTAGCCTACACCATGGCCATGGTAACAAAGAATGGTAGAGGTCTAAATGGAAACCTTAACAAGTTGTGAATATGGATGAGCATGAATTTTTGTATAAAAATGATAAATGTATGTTACCCTAAGTATTACATGACATTTGAGGGCACCTAAGGATGTGTGGTAATCATCTTCAAGTACTCCTCCCACCATGTATTAAATTTACTCTAATGGTCTAGGGCTCCATGCTTAGGTGTCTATATTAAATTGGATAATTATTATACTAGTTAGTAGTCAGTGTCAAGGTGAACCTTTCCATTAGGTTACTTCTAATAGGTGAAACAAAGTAGAAAGATGAGAAACGGGTACTAAAGAGTATGCCTAGAAGTCATGGTATACTTGTCAATGTTTGTCAGCAGCTCCTAAACAATGTATTAAGGCTAATTAAACTACTCATTATAGTGGATCATGTGGTGTACAATATTTAAAACTCTATTTATAATTTTATCTATAGACTATGTCATGCATTATAATAGGATGTGCATTGATTCATCTTTAATTTCTTCAATTGGGATCCTCTAGATCCTCTAAGATATAGATATATGACCTCTTAAAGGATAAGAGGCATTATTATCTTGTATGGGGAAAGATAATCTCCTCACACATGCATGCCCAAAGCTCAAGACATTGCATCTAATAGGATGTTGTTATTCCTCTCATTTAACCACTCCATGGATTGGTGTCATTTTATACTAGGTCTAGTATCTAAGGTTATATTCAATGAGACTATTGGATATTGAAGTTTACAATTTACTATTTGGGGGGTTTGTTTCTATTATGATGTATAAATCTTAATAAAAATAAAAAAGACTCTAACTCTATTTTGTATAAAATTAAATCTGTAAGGTTTTCTAACTAAAAATATCTTACAGGATTCACACCATCAACATACAAAACTTAAACATATGGCTAAAACATTATGGTGTCCTCACTAAACTTGCCCATCTAGGTAGGGCAATGTGATATTCCAAACTGTGAGGATGTTGTCTATCATCACTTAAACTACTCTTAACGAATTCTGAATATGATATGAATTAACAAACTTTACTTTCTATGAAATTGAAAGACACACTCTTGCTTAAATAAAACTCACATGCATTTAATTGAAATAACCTCTATATATAATTTAAACACACTTTCATTAAAGGAAATTCACACTTTGATTTTGAAAAGGAAATCATTTTACTTTGAAAAGGAAATTACACGTGTTAAAAAGGAAATCATTTTACCTTGAAAAGGAAATTACACTTGTGTTAAAAAGGAAAACACACTTGCATTGAAAAGGAAATCACACTTGCATTTAAAAGGAAATTATACTTTGTAGTAAATTAATTATAATTTAACTAAATAAATAATTCTAAACTATAACTAAAACTTACCAATTTATCTTGATCTTTAAAGAGAAGTGGGCCCTTGTTCCTTCTACAAAATAGGAACAATTTACTCAGTAATGAAAATGAATAGTTAAATTTATTTCATTATCAAAGAAACATATATAGATATGCAAAACTAAACTAGAATGAGAAGGAGACATGCATTTTTGCACATCTCAACGTCTATTCATAGAATACAAAACAAAGCCATCTAAATAGATAAATCTACTTATTCAAAATATAGATGATCTAGGAATTGGATTCCATGCTTAAAGGAAGGTGTTACAACTAACTCAACTAATAAAAAATAAAAAATAACTAACATAGATCTGAAATGATTTATCCAATTTTAAAAAATAGAAGTAAGAATATATCTGGTTCATTTTAGACCATTACTATGAATAATAATGTCTAAAATAATATATCTAAATATGGAAATTCTATTTATATACAATACATATCTTTAGAATTATTATCCTGATTAGTAGGATCTAGTTGGACATCTCTGGAGCATGCTTGGGTGTCTTTAGATTATTTTCAAAGCATCTTTAGAGTACCTTTATATCATATTTTGAGTGTCTTCAGGGCATCTTTAGAGCATTAGATCTTTGGATCTCTATTTATACTTCATTAAATACTTAAAACCATTGCTAAAAAGTGCTGCCAAAATAATTTGATGTCTTTTCAAAGTGATCCGTCCATAGGGATGTATTTTTATACACAAAATTATGCTCATTTCATCCAAGTTAGACACAATAAGAAGATAACGAATCAATAATGTATCACATACAAACAAAGGATAATTGCATTTATTTCCTACTTAGATAAGAGCTTAACTATTAAATGTAATGAAAAATATAATCCAAAGGAAACATTTATAGACAATTTGTATTAGATATACTAAGATATATGTAATACTTATCATTTCTCCCCCACACTTTACCTTTTTCAAGTCTTCTTGACAACCTAGTAGAATAACTAGTCTTCAATACAAAAGTCTAGATTCTAATCATTGACTGAGATCATAAATAAAAAAAGTGGTGCCCCCAATCATGATGACATTTGGGAAATAATCCATAATCTCTTACTACTATGTGTAACCATGCATAAAATTCTACTTCCACTCGATTATACCAACCTTGCTAGGGGGACATAGGATAGAGAATAATGGGAGGTCTAAATATCATTGCAATCCATATGTTGGATCCCCCTTCATCTAATATTTGAATGATAATTTTGAAAACTTCTTGAGCTCTCTAAAGAGTGCACCTAATGGTGGTGGAACTCATTACTTCCTTACATATTAAATTAATAGGTAAAATCTCCAACATGGGTATCCTGACATTAATGGAATTGGTGGAATGTTGGATCATAAAAGTTCTAAGAGCTATTACATTGGCTCTCAATAATTCTTGGTATTTATATTTCATGTACATATGGTACATGGGATAAAAAGTAGAAATACTCTTACGAGCCTCTATAAATTGAGGTCTCATATACAAACCTATGGTGTTCTACTATTCCAAAAATTTATTATGGGCTTGTTTCCATGCTTTTTGATTTTACATGCTAGAGAGGAAAAAATTCAATGATGTATCCCTTACAAATAAGTTTACTAGAGAACTAGACTGATAACCCAACACCATGTTGAAAATATAGAATTCATAAATTTCATCTTGTTTTTCTATGTTACTTTTGAGAAAGACATCCATAAACATGTGTTCATCTTGAATAATATGAGGAAATCTAAGAGAAATAAACTATATCTACCATTTATATAATTTTTCATGAGGAAAAAGAACATAGGCAGAGGAAGGTTGCCTACATGATCACAATGTTTTAGAAATTATACAAATATTTTGGATGGAATTATAATCTTTTTTGTAACTACTATTGAGACTCTGCTTTAATCTTAGCATTTTCTTCTTCCAATTTTTGAATTTTATATTGGGCTTTGTTCCAAACTAATATAATTTCATGGATTGGAAAGGGGAAAGAAGGAATAAGCCTTATAGGTCCTTCAATCTAGATTTCTATTTCCCTCATTTCCCTCTACATGGCTTAAAGAGAGGCTTGTAACTTGACCATCTAAATGGTTAACTCTTGTATTCTAGTAGTGTTTTGAGCAATCAATGCATTTTTACCATAAATAGACTATCATAGATTATTAATTTGATTATCTTTATCAATAATAGAATTTTACAAATTAAAAATTTGGGTATCCTTATTGATAATGGAATTCTATAAAGTACTCAATTCATGAGTTTGGGTAAACATCAAAATTTATATTCTAGTCTACTCAACATTCATTACTATAAGAATTACTTCTTGTTCCCTAACTTGAGAAATATATTCTTCACATATTATTTCTAAATTGGAAATAGTCTAATTATTACCTTGAAATGTTGATCAAATAAAATCCAATTATGCTTATTATTTCCAAATGGTTTCATCATCCTAGGATAGAACCATGGCATGTTGAAAATCCTCAACTTCATAAGAAGGATCAGGAGAAGATGGGCCTTATTATATAAATGACACTTTACCCTTATAATCTATATAAGGTAAATGTATTTCTACTTATTGATCCATAATTTATTATGCAAGGTTTTCTTTTTTAACTATAATTTCTTGTGCATGGGGTTCGGCTTCAGCTACTTATTTAATATCTATAACTTATATGGGAGATCTTAAGCTTCCCAAAATCTCATTTATATTTAATTCTCCTTCTTATTCCTCCTTTAGAAAGAGTTGATGACTTCATCAAACTTTTAATGCAGGATTATGGATTTTTGATGAAACCGACATTCATATTTTAGATCTTTGGTGCAACATCTTCAGAGTTGAGAGCACCAAATATGGGTATTATTAAACTAGTGCTATTATGGGAGGAGTAGAAAGAGGATGTGGTGTTTTCTTAACAAAAACTTGGGAGGATTTATAGAGAAAGGAGGACTAGGTATTTTCACCCTTAGGTTTTTTTTTAAAATGGTGTACACATATGAAGTTAGCCAAACCATGTTGTCTGATGGACTCAGTTCCTCTTTTTAATTTCTAAGCAACATTAATTAGGGCACGGTGAAGAAAATATGGAAGGATTACCTAGTACTCTACTTTGGTGGTTCCTTTTTCTGAATGAATACAAAGTTGTGTGTCATCTCCAACAACCATAGTAAATTGAACATCATAGGTAAGATACTTCATAGCCCAAAATGTAACATTCTACCATGGCTATGGAAGGCTCTCTCTCATAATCCTCTAGCCAAACCTTTTTTGGATTTGTCTAATCTAGGATGGATCTCATTTACTTCAAGGAACATTTGGATTAAGATGAGAAAAAATAATTTAGCTACGACCACTACACCCTCCTCACAAGTTCTAGAGAGTGCATTAATCATAGAGGAATCCACTGGAATCTACTCTCCTTTGATAATAGAATGGTCCTCATCAAAATTTTCAAATAATTGTTGCATAATGATTTCATGAAAACCTTGAAATATTTTTAAAAAATTTAATCATCCTACCAACTCAAAAATATCTCTAGTTGATTCATATTATAGAAATGTGTCGAATGATTCTGGTTCACTTTTCTTATTCTTGCCTCCCATCTTTGGAGTTATCATTATTTTCTTAAAAACCTAATTATGTTGTGAAAAATAGAGCTTGAAATTACATAGGGTATATAGTAAGTTAATAAATTATGGATATGATACAACAATGGATATTAGAAACAATGAATAAAAAAAGAGAGATGTATTATGAAATTATGGAAATAATTATGGTAAGCACTTTAGATGATGTGACATTTAATGAGAAATCACTTTTTTAGTCATTGTCAATGATGTGGTGTAAAGTTCATAATTGTCAGTACTTGAAGTAATATCTACAATGATTTTCATATCACATCATATCTTTTTGAAAAGTCCTTTTAAAATAAATTCATGTCAAATAATTGAATGTGGTGATGATTCTAGCTTCATCACATCCATGTGACATCACCAAATTTTTTCCATTTTAAAAAAGTGTTGACTACCTAATGATTATGCAGTCATGACCTGAAATATAAAATGGCTAACCTTTTAGGAAAATAAATACAACTATACCTTTATCATAAGAATCCATGACATTATCTTAGAGTTTCCATGTGTTCTACAAGGATAAAAAAGTCTAAGAAGATAGGTTAGTTGACAAAAATCATATTTTATTGCATAAGTTTTCTTCTAAAAAGTGTCATTTGTTGGTTTTCACCTTTTAGTATTTTTTATTTTTTATTTTTTTTATTTTTTATACTTATTTTTATTTCTAATATATATATATATATATGAAGGGAGGAGAACCATCATTTTCTAGTTTTCATCACTCCTCCTATATTGTATATCAACTACACAGATAATTTGATCGTAGTGGAAGAACTAGGTTCTTACACAAGGTCAAATGGGTCTCAATTTTTCCCACTAAACTCATCCTTGTTGAGAAGTCTTTTTTACACCTTAAACCTATGACCATTAACCAAAAGTGTCCTTTGGTCACTATCAATTAGTTGAAGCTAGACAAAGCCATTGCTAAAGCTAGTTTTGATGATGTATGGTCCCAACAATCTTATCCAAAACTTACCCTTGAAATTCTAAAATTTAGAATCAGATAGAATTTCCCAATCTCCTTATTGAAACTCTCTTTCTCTAATGTGAGTGTCATGCCACTGGTTTCTTTGATTTTGAATCATGTTGGTTTGAGTGAGTGAATCTATTATCAATTCATCCAACCAATGTAGTTGCATTATACTTTCCTTTGGTGTTTGATTAAAATCAATTCCTATATCATTTATTGTTTTCAATGTCTACAATTCAAATTCTATTCATAAAAAAAAAATCATTCCATACACAAGTTCATATGGAGAGAATCCTATGGTTGTCTTCTATGTTGTATTGTATGCCCAAACTACTTCAAGTAATTTATCTATCCAATCATTTCTACTATTGTTCACTATTTTGTTCAGAATGTTTTCCAATTCTCAGTTCATGACTTCCACTTGCCTATTATCTTGGGAATGATATGGTGAAGATGTCATATGATTAATTTGATATAGTTCTATGAAAACCTTGATGATGTTAGACATGAATTGGGGTCCTTGATCAAAAATAATAAATCTAAGATCTTCAAATATCAACATGAACTTATGGTATAGGAAAGTAGTAACCATTTCTTCCCTAACAAAGGTGAGTACCTGCACTTCATCCCACTTAGCAACATAATAAGTAAATACTAATAAATATTATTTTCCTTGATATGGTGGGTTGATTGGTCCAAAAAAATCCATATCCCATTTTTTAAATGGTTCTAAACTTACTTGAGGATGGAAAGACATTTCAAAATATAGAGTAAGCTTACCTATCCTTTGACAAGGATCACATTGCCATACAAACATTTTGATAGTATTGTAAAGAGATGGCCAGTAACAACATGCACCAAAGATTTTATGATTAGTCATTTTTACAATATAATTTTCTCTTCTTGATTTAATATGGCATGATCTTATGATGTCATACACTTCATATTATATAACACACCTATGATATATATGATCAAGTCTATTTTTTAAATATGTCTTTAAACCATTTGAAATGAGAACTAGCTCTAACCAAGCATTTTATTTCTTTAGAAGTAAAAGGATGAGGAAACTTATCTACTGCTAATTAATTTTCCATGTATGAAAACCATGGGGAGTATGTATATATAGAAAATAGATAGTCATATGGAAAAGAATTCTCCATAGGTCCATATTCACCTATAGTAATCAATCTAGAAAATAAGTTAGTAACAACATTATACTTCTTAGGTTTGTCAATAATAGTAATGTCAAACTCTTTCAGTAGTAGTATCCATCTAATTATTATCCCACCTACTGCAAATTTATTAAGTACTTAATAGTTAAATTATATGTATAGATGAATACCTGATAACCACTAATGTAATTCGTAAACTTGTTTATAACATAAACAACATCAAGAAATTCTTTTTTTGTGTTAGTGTAGTTATTTTTTATGGGTGTAATATTCTCGATGATATAATAAATGGTATACATTATTCGATCCTCGTCTCTTTGTCTCAAAACTAATCTTAATGTATTATTTAAAACATCATTATAGATATGAAAAGGCTTTTCCTAATTATTTTGTTTCAAGACTAGAGCATTCATGACTTTGTTCTTTAATATTTCAAAAGCTTCTTGACATTTATCATTCCATACAAATTCACTATTTTTTTCTAAAAAAGGTACAATTATGTTGTTGAAGTATTTAATAAATATTCTATAATATCCTACATGATTGAGAAAAAATTTAACAATTTTTTGTGTCTATAGAATGGGAAGATTAGAAATTACATCAATATTTTTGGGATCTACTTTTATTCCTTTGAGAATAGATATAATGTCCTAAGACTATCCCTTCATAAGCCATTATGATGCATTTCTCATGACTCAAAGATACTTGGTATTCTTCACATCTAGTAACCACTTTATCTAAATTATTTAAAGCTTCATCAAATATAGTACCATGGATAGTGAAATCATCCATGTACACTTCTACAAAATCATTTGTAAGATCAAAAAAGATGGCCAACACTACTCTCTGAAAGGTAGTAAGTATATTGTATAATCAAAATGGAAGGATTGTATAACCATATGTTCCTAAAAGGAAAGTGAATGTAGTTTTATCTTGATCTTTAGGGGATATTCTAATTTGATTTTATCCATTTAATCCATATAATAAATAAAAATACTATTTTCCTTCCAAATTATCCAAAACATGATCAATAAAAGGTAAGGAAAAATAATGTCTCATAGTGGCTTTATTTAGTTCTTTGTAGTCTACACAAACCCTCCATTTTCCATTATTTTTAGTCACAATTACTAGAGGTAAAACCCATTTAATATAATATATGAGATAGATAAAGTCAACTTCTAATAGTTTTTCTATTTCATTCTTAACAATTTCTTTCAAGGTTGGGTTAATCCTCCGTTGAGTTTGTCTAACTGGTCTAACATAATGAGTGTAAATGTGATGTGTATAGACATTGGGATGTATTCATTACATGTCACCATAATCATAAATAATTTTTTTAATGTTTTGTACCAATACATCAAACACATTACTTTCCTATTAGTCAGTTAACTAAATGTTGATATTCAATAGTTTACTAGGATGAATTGCAATCTATTTAGTGCTTAGAATAATGGAATTTATCTCTTTGTATTCACTCATCAAGGAATTCAGTGGAAATATGTGTGGTAGTAAAATATGAAGTTTAGCTACATCCTTTTAAAATGTTTCACTTGTGGAAAGCATATTGTTTAATGGATAAGGAAAATCGTGTAAAAATGAATTATGTCTATTTTGAGCCCAATCAATTTTAGCTTATTGAATGTCTTGTGGACTAGATAACATGTTTGGTGATCTTATAGCATTGTATTGATTATTAATAATGGAGGTGTATTCTTTCCATTCATTATTTTTCATCTTTGAAGCATAAATATAAGTATTTGGAGCTAAACTACTAGTCTTCAAAGCTATGCTATCGATAGTTGGAGCTAGGATTTTAGACTTTGGAGTAAAATTGTTAGACTTCAAAGCTAGGCTTTCTTAGTTTAAATATTTTTTTATTTATTGCTAAAAATATTGGACATGTTCTTTTATGGTAACCATGGCTAAATAAGACACTCCAGTATGGTTTTGTTTAGGTTCATCCACCCATAATTGTTTCAAAAGACCAATTGAAGGTCTAGAAGGTAGATAGAGAGATATCTATTTAGTATGAATTCCATTAGAAATGGTCATTTTTTAATATCTATAGTCAATTTGTTATGCAAATATAAATAACCAAGGTCTATCAAGAATGACTAGATATCCTACTCTCATTGGTTTATATTGAAGGATCATGAAATATGTAGGATATTCCTAAGATTTTATAGTGATTAGTACATTCTCTATGGTTCTTTTAGGGGTAGTAGTGGATTGATCTCCCATTTTAAATATTGTAGTGGTAGGATAAATCCTTGTCAAAGATAAAGAATCTAATGTGTTGATAGTCATTATGTTTATTGTAGTACCTAGATATACAAACACATTTATAATAGACTTCACAATTGTCACAGTCATCAAAGGATTGCTAGGATCTTCATATTTAGGAACAAGTATGTTTCCTACTATTAAATTAACAATTTTTCTTAGTACATGATTATTTTAGGATACTGCTTCCTTCTTGGTGATTTTATGCACAATCCTTTAATGATTTGATTCAACACAGTAATATATTTAATATCTCTTAATAGTGGAATTTATATCTTCATTTCTTTTAATCCATGCATTGATTATAAATATTACCTAAGTTTCTTGTCTTTAAATCTCTTAAGAAATGGAATAACAAGGGTATCTTGAATTTTGGTTGGTGTGGTTATGACTTATACCTTTTCTTTAATTAGTTCTTGGACTACAAGTGATTCAAAATTGTTTTCATCATTGACAATTTTAGTTATGGTAATGGGTGAATCTCTTACTACCTTTCCTAATTTAATTTGAACATTATTATATTTAGTTGAACCACTTGTAATATTACTTTCTTGATCAACTCTATAAACAGGTGTATTTTGAATATTATTAGGATTTGCCACTAGTTGTGAAAACAACTATGGTTGGTTAACTTGTTGCTCAATTGGTGATGACTGAAGTTATGAAGGAATAAAGACCTACTATGGATAAAACCTTCTTTATGGATAATATTTTTGATTTGACCATTGAGGTGGTGACTATTGTATTAATTATGGTTGTTGGTTGTGTTATTCTAACCAAGGTTGATTTTAAGGCATTCCCCACATCTGTGGAATCCATTATTGAGTACTCTATGGTTGTGGTCATGGTGGTCCCCACATTGGTGGTGTGAATTTTCTAACCCATGGTACTATCCATGGATTAGGAGAAAATATTGGACAAAATTTATTTTGAGGTTGGGAATATTAGTTTCCTTTTTTTTGGATAAATTCAACTTCCTAAACTATATGTGTTACTTATTTAACTTGGTTTCTTATGTTAGGAAGGTGTTTGAAATTTTTGGTGTCATGGTCTAGGTCATAAATACCATATACATTTGTTTTATCTAAAGGATAATCTTTTACCTCATGTTTGAGTCTACATCTAGGATAATATATTAACAATTATTCAATGTTGGTAGCATTATATTTTTCTTAAGTATATGCTAATTCTAATAGAATGTTTATCTTGAAATTAGAAAATTATTCCATTAATTGGCCAACTTTAGGTGATTTTTATAACCTTGATTTCTTTATTCTAGGTTTTGTCCTAGAGTAGTTGGTACATAATGCTAAAATCTAATGAAAGGTTAACTTTTCAATGTCACCTTTTTCCATTACATTCAAAGCATCATGTGCACCATCATATAACACTTTAAGAAAGAATTTTTTGATAACATCCTTAGTGATTTGGTAACCACTTTGTTTATGAGTAAATATAAACCTATCAAAGGAATCCTCTAAGGTTTCATCTTCATTTTGTTTTATCTTCAAAAAGTCTTCTTTTTATTATTTGACTTGATAATAATCTTGATATTTCTCTAGAAATATAGTTTGCATTTCATTCCAAGTAGTGATAAAATTGCCCTCAAGGCATATGAACCATCTCATGGCTACATCATTAAGTGTAGGGGAATAACTTCAAATTTTAATTATCTATGAAATAATCATATGTTTGGAAAAGCACCTAAAATTCAAAGAATAAATGATCTAAATCATCTTAGGATTTACCTCTAAAAGTAGCTAAAATGGATGGTGAGATTTTTTTCATGGAAGTTATGTCATCAGGACCCAAGCTAATTAGATAGGAAAAAGTTATATCCTTTTGAGGCTATTGATCAAGTTTTTCCACATGTGCATGCTCATCTCCCATATTTTCTTCCCAATTTTGGTTATCAATCTAATCTAAATTTTAATCTTGGGTTATCAACCTACAAACTATCTCAGGAGGAAAATCGATGATCAAACATTTTTCTTGTATATCTTATGGATTAAATCTAATTATTCCATAAAGGGGAATTTTAGGATCAATACTCCCTATAGGAGAAGATGTTCTAAATAGGATTATACTTGTAGGATCTATTTGTGAGGATGAACCTTGTTTAAGAGAGGAATCAAAAAAAAATTATATACAACTTTCAATTTATTTTCTTTCACATCTTGATCTTTCAATCAAGGATTGTATCCTCTCTTATTGTTGATTTATTTGGTTTCCCTTAGAGATAAACCATCCTTGATAATATCTTAGGTGCTTCATAAATCTAAATACTCCTAGATTGTTTTTGTGTTTTTGAGTTTTATGAATGTTTTTGAGTTTCCCTGTATAACTCTAATGTAGGATATCACTAACACTTATTGATGATTATCCCCAAAAATGGTGACAAAAATTATAGGTTATCATTATACCTCTCATTTAACCAATCAATGGATTAGTGTCATTTTCTACTAAGGCTAGTGTCCAAAGCTATATGTAATGAGCCCATGGGATATTGGAGTTTACAATTCATTATTTTTGGGGCGGGGGGGGGGAGGTTTATTTTTCTTGTGATGTCTAAATCCTAAGAAAAATAAATAAGAATATAACTATATTTTGGAAAAAAGTAAATCTATAAGGTTTTCTAATTAAATATCTCCTACGGCATTCACACCAACAACATATAGAACTTAAACATGTAGCATAATACATTATAGTGTCCTCATTCAACTTGCCCATCTAGGTAGGACAATGTGATATTAAATAATGTGAGGATGCCATATATTTATACTTAAACTATTCCTAACAGACTGAATATGAGATGAGTTCACACACTTTACTTTCTATGAAATTGAAAGACACTTTTTCATAAAGAAAAATCACATGTATTGAATTGAAACAACCTCCGTATGTAATGAAAACACACTTGCATTAAATTAAATTCACACTTTTATTTTGAAAATGAAATCACACATTAATTTGAAAAGTAAATTACACTTACAATTAAAAGGAAATCACATTTGCATTGAAAATAATATCAATCTTGTGTTTAAAATGAAATTAAACTTTGAAGCAAATGAATTATAACTAAATTAAAGAAATAATTTTAAACTATAACTAAAAAGTACCAATTTGTCTTGATCTTTAGAGAGAACTAGGTCCTTGATCCTTCCAAAAAACATGAACAACTTTACTTAGTAGTGAATAGGAATGTTGAACTTTATTTCATTATCAAAGGAACATATATAGATATTTAAAAATACACTAGAATGTTTCTTATAATTAACTCAATGATTAAATAATATTCTAACTCTATGGAATGAGAAGGAGACATGCATTTAAATCACATCTCAACATCTATTCATAGAATACAAAATCCTGTGATTTAAATGGCTAAATCCACTTATTCAAAATATATATGATCTAGGAATCAAATCCCATGCTTATATTAAGGCATTGGAACTGACTCAAATAATAATAGACAAAAAATAACTAACATAGATCTAGAGAGATTTATCCATTTTTACAAAATAGAAGGACAAATGAATCTAAGTAATTTTAGACCATTACTATGAATGGTAATGTCTAAAATAATATATATCAATATACAAAGTATATTTATATATAATAGATATCTTTAGAATAGATATCATGATCAGTAGAATCTACTTGGACATCTTTAGAGCATGCTTGGGCATCTTTGGATCATTATGTACAAGTATTCAAAGCACATTTAGAGCATCTTTAAAGTGCCTTTGAAGCATCTTTGATGTGTCTTCAGAGCATCTTTAGAGTGTTATATCTTTAGAGATTGATGTATTATTCATCTAATCCTCAAAATCATTACCAAAAAGGGTTTCCTAAACTATTTGACATCTTCTCAAAATGATCCTACCATAGGGATGTATTTCTATACATAAAATTGTGCTCATTTGATCCAAGTTAGACATAATAACAAGATAGATAATTATCAATGTATCACATACAAATAAAGTACAATTGCATTCATTTCATACTTAGATAAGACTTTAACTATTAAATACGATGTAGTATATAACCAAAAGACAACACATATGGATAGTTTGTATTAGATATAATGAGCTATATGGAATTCTCATCATTTTTTTGTTGATGAATATCATCATATCAGGGCCAATGTACATGTTTCCATCATTGTAGAGGCTAAGCAAGACTTTCACAATATCCCCCAAGTCACCAAAAGTGGGCATGCAAATTAAATGCTTGGCATATATGTTGTTGAATCAGTGGGGGGCTGTTAGAGCCAGTGGTTGAATAACATCGATACAATTTGGTTAAAATAGCTTATTCTTTCTCACTTAGAGGTAATCAAATGGATTTGGATCAATGAATTTTGTTTGATTAAGTGGAAGGTTGATGCCCATAATTTTTTTTGAGAATCTATCAAACTATTAATGAGTTATGAATGATCCATGATCACCGAGTAATGAAATTAAAAATATTTTGGCTCTCTACATATTAAAAATTATCTTGGCTTTTGAAACTTCAATTCATGAAAATATTTCTAAGGATGAAATATATAATTGGTTCAAAACCTTATGCCTTATTAGATTTTGAGCTTTTTATTTTTTCCATAAATTTTATGCTAAGTTATTCACTTGATATCAATGCAAATGTTGACGTGGAAAATCTTAACCAATGAGTAAATTATGTTAGTTATTCATTAACACATGTATCAAGATATGTCATTATGTTCTTTGTTGTCTTGACTGACCACTAATTTTTTAAAGATTAGGTCAATTAAAACTTAGATCTAACATTAAATACTTGGGGATGATGATTATAAAGTGAAGATCTTAGTTGATGTGACTTAATCATACATTTCATAAACCTAATTACTTGTTTTTCTCCTGTTACATCCATAATGACACACATATATTCTTATATGCATGCTTAACACACACTATAATTTCTATTTTGGTTCCTAGAATCTACTAAAGACATCATCTAAAAACACACACATGTACATAAAAAAATAGAAATGCATAATAAAACATAACAAAATAAAAAATCATAATATACTCAGTTTTATACAGCACCCACTCACTTAGCCGAAAGAGATCAATTAAGACTATTGGTGATAAGGATTAAGCCTACAACCATTCACCCACTTTAATAAAATGGTTCACTACTTATATTTCAAAAAAATGGTTAATTTATGTAATATTTCATGTATAATGTAAGGCCTTTTCCATATAATCTTTAATTTGCCTGTAAATGCTCTAAAATGACTATCATATAACGAAACTAGTTAATATTTATGAATTTAATTATGGCATAGATTTTGGTCATGCTACACTTTTTGGCTTTACTTATGCACTTCCTACATCCAAGATTCTCTACGTCGATACTCATCCATCCTATTGAGTTCAAGAAACCTATTGGTGAGAGAATCATGATCCCCTAGTCTCATGACCATTGCAATGTGTAGACTAGGTACCAAGTATTCAATCGACATGACTACTTCAGACCTATAAAGAAATTGGAATAGATTAAAACCTATATCCCTCTAATAGTGTGTTAAATATTTCCAAAAAAACATAGGAATGTGATCTTCCAAATAGTCTATCTTGACATCATAGATCTTTGTCAACATCTTACCCAACACTTTATTATAAGCTCCAACTTGGCTATTAGCTTATTGATGGAATGCATTAATTTTATGATGAGAGATCATGAATTATCTAGTAAGAGAATTTATGGTATTTTTCAATAAGTGTGCCCATTTATCACCAAGAATCTTGATGGGGAATCTAAATATTGTAATGATATTCTCATAAAGAAATTTTGCTACATCCTTCACACCACAGCTAGGTGTCATAATAAATTCAATCCATTTGGAAAATTGATCTATCATATTGATAACATACCTTATTTTTTTGTGTTTACTCATAGGATTTATAGGTCCTATAAAATCAATACCCCATTATTCATAAGGTCGTTAGGCTAACAAAATATACAAAGGAATTTCATCCTTCTAGAGTGGCTTACCCATGCATAAACATATGTCATAGTGCTACACTACCATATGTGCATCTTTAAAAAGGTTCAACCACCATAACCCACTCAATAAAAATTTCTTGTTAGTAGCTTCTCTAATAAAATGACCTCTTGTTATTCCTTTATGTGCCTCCTATAAGATTTGTGGTCATTTATGATCCATAACTACCTTGTGAAGCTATTCATCCTTCCCTAAATGATAGTAAATCCCATTTATAATAGTATATGGTAAAGCTCTGGTGATAAACTACTTCTTATCTCTTTCTTGGTAGTATATAGGGAATATTCCTTATTCTAGGAAATTAGCATTGTTTCAAAACTTTTAGGAATCATAAAACTGTAAATATGGGCATCAAGAGAATATTCCTATATATTTTCTTGGTCTTCCCCATTTGTGATGCTACTGAGATGATCTAGTCCCACATTTTCTCTTCTTGGATTGATGTTAATGTGGAATTGTAATTCTTGAAATAACATCAACCATATTGAAATGTGTCCTCCAATCATTGATTTATTGACAAAGTAGCACATAGATTGATGATGCATGAAAAATTTGAATGGTGTTACAAAATATAATGTCATATTTTTTGTAGTGTGAACACTATATCCAGTGCTTCTCTGTTAGTTTTCATGTAATTTTTTTCTATAGTAGACAACTTTAAACTTATAAAAAGTATGGGGTGGTCTAGTCCAAAATTTCTTGGATACATAAGCACAACACTAACTATGATACCTAAAGCATTGATTTTAACATAAAAGGTCTTGATCTAATCTATAAAGATGAGAATTAGCACAATGACTAATTTTTTCTTTAGTTTGATAAATTATGCTTTGCACTCAAAAGTCTAGATAAACTTTGCGCCTTTGAATAGTAAATACTCCAATGGAGATGAAATGGCTGCATATCCCTTGATAAGATTTTGAGAGTAACCTATATGGAAAATAAAATATCTCACTTACATGGAACTAACTAGTGGAGGCATACTCAAGGTGACTACAATTTTTTCCTGGTCCACCAAAATGCCTTCATTGCACACTCTGTGACCTAACATGACACGAAAAGGTGTAAAAAATAAGTAAGTTTTAAAATTTATGATAATGCACAAATATTGGTAGCATTTTAACATGAGGAACATGTTGGAAAAATGTTCTTTGAACAAATAAAATGCTTCCCAATCATTGAGATACACTTTTAGGAAGTTGTGAATAAAATCTTTGAATGAAGTCACCACTGCTCGAGAAAAACTTGTAGGTGCAATCTTGAGGCCAAAATGCATTAATTTTTATGTGAAGTATCCCCATTCCATAGTAAAAATCATTATATATTTTTATTCTTTTTTGATGTGTATTTGATGATAGCCACTAAAAGCATCCCTAAAAGAGTAGACTTCATGACCTTTGATAGATTCCAAAACATCATCTATGAAAGGAATCATAAATGGATCATTAACATAGGCATCATTTGAAATTATATAATCACCAGATACTTTCATTTCCCCTATTTCCTTAGGCTATTCTACCATCACACAAAACAAATATTCCTTTTCTATAGGATAGATTATACCTATGTCTTCCATTTTATCTAGTTTAGCCTTCACTTTCAACTTCATGTTTGGATTCAACTTGTAGGGTCATTTCTTTATAGGTCATTCACACTCCTTGAATTATATATTTATTTCAAAAAAGGATGGATGGACTCCTATAACTTTTGAAAATTTAATTAGAAATACATCTTGATAATCTTGCATAAGTTGCATGGCTTTAAAAACATTGGATTCAGTCCAATAGTCACCTATATGTGCCAATTCGGGAAAGTCCTTGCTTCTAATGATTTGCACATGATTTTTAATAGGTTGTTGATAAATATTATTATTTTACTTATTAAAAAATTCATGTAGCATTTTTTTCCTTCATGTTCTATAATTTATGTATTGTGTATCTTATCTTCTTTGGTGGGTTCTATGACTAGGTCCTCTACAGGGTCTACTAGCCATTTAAGTTCAAACAAATTAATTAGATTGATATCACCATAATTATCTCAATCTTGAATATCCTCCTCTTGATCTTGTATTCAGTGGCATGGCTACATGATATATTTTTATTCCATCTTGATATCTTTATACCTTTATAATGTTGTATTTAGATCAAAGGTTACATTCTTCTACATAGTATATTCCATCATGATGATTAAGTCTTGTACACACCCATGGCATAATAAATGTTTCATTTTTAGTATTAAATTATGAACCATAGGGTTATCTTATTCAAAACAAATGTATGTATGAAGTGTATACACATAATATTTTCAAACTTTTATTAATTACTGACACTTTGTATCTTGTAGGAACCTATTGAGTTTCAATCTCTTTGAGTGCATCCATTAAGGGGTGTACTAAGAAATGGGTTGGTAGACCATCAATTATTTATATGATTATTTTTCTTTTTTCCACTTGTTATCTACACACTAAATCCCTAAAACCATGAACCCTAGGCTTGTTATTATCTTTCCTATCCATTCTAGTCATTATCATACTTTATTCCTTTATTTTTTACTTTATTTACATTTTTACCTATTTAGTACACTTGGTTGAGTTGGTTGACCTAGTGTATACTGGGGTCATCTTTGTTATTTTGACTTGTTTGCATCTTGGTTGACCTAGAATAGACTTTAGGCATTAGCCTGAGAATGTACTAGGTTGACCTAGTCAACCTAATACAACCAACATGTTTGAAAGGTTTTTAGGCAAGATATATATATATATATATATATATATATCTTGCCTAAAAACCTTTCAAGGTCATTTACCACCATTTCATAAGAGTCAAAAGAGACTAATAAATTAAGTGAATAAGTGTTAACAAACATTTTCTTATTGACCATTCTACTTGAGGAATAAATCTTTAGGGTTTAATACTTTATTTTAGAGATTTGAGCTTGTCTTGTGGAGAAATATTTTATATTTTTAGGTAGGTTGTGTAGTCTAAAGCTGATTTATCTTGGTTATTTTTACAATCCAAAATAATCTCTTATAAAGAACATTGCCTAAGGGAGAGGTTGAGACTCGGTAGGTTCATCTTCAAAGTTAAGTATTCCTAACTTTATTCCTCCATTGTAAGATTAGATAGATAATGTAATATGTAGTCTTCTCTTCCATATATTAGGATTTCATATACATTGACATGAGTATATGTCTCCTATGCATGTTTAGTTTAGTTGTTGTTTAGTTATTTTATTTTAACCCTCACTTTGTTGCACAAGATTTGGTGTGTACTACACTATTTTATTTTTCTTGTTATTAGAATAGTTTACTTTCTTGTTTATTACATAAGTGAACATCAAATCATAGGACTCTTTTAGGGTTTTTGTGTTATTGTATTAGACTGTCGGCTTTAGAACCCTTCCTAGAATGATGTGTTATGACAAATAATACAATTGATCCTATAATAAAGTCTATAAGATCCCCATATTGTTCATGATCCCACTTAAAAGGTGTATCCCAAATCAAATGTGTTGGTGTGATCTATATGATCTGATCTAAGATTAATTCATTATGCATCATGCAATTATAATTGTATACATTCTAGTGAACTCAATGTGAATCAAATCCTTATTGGATATTTTTACTTTTATTTCATTATTTTTTCATCATTTATATCACATATTTTGACAAATTGGTTCAATTCTATCAACCCAATTTTATTTTTATGTATGCACATGAATAGGCAACTAGATCGACTAGCTTGACCTAGTATAGGCTTTTAACACTTTTTTAAATACCATTTTAGCCTACTAGGTCAACCTAATTCACATAATGTATATTTAATTCACTTTCCACTAGTTTCTATACAGCCCAGTCGATCAGCTTCACCTAGTACAAATTCTAGTTTCTAGACTTACAAATCATCTTACTAGGTCAACTAGCTCAACCTAGTACATTTCTAGACCTCCAATCCAACCAACTAGGTCGAATAGGTTAAATTAATGTATTTTCAACACTTTTTAAATAATTTTTGTAATACTTTGTTGACTAGGTTGACCTAGTTTGTATGTTTTAGATCGACAAATTCAATCTCTAAACCATCAAGGTGAGTTTATTTTCTTTTATATCTCTCTATTTTTGTACTTTCCTTCTAAGTTTGTAGTCTTCAAAACTACCTTTGCACAAAAAACTAGATCAACCTAGTCAACTTAGTTCTATGTCATGTTTATTTTTTGAAATAACTAGGTTGACCTAGTAGGTTTTTTAGACCCTATTTTCAATAGTGCTAACTCGACACTCTCAACCTGGTTTTGTTTGTTGTACATATAGTGTTTTCACTATACCTTCTTTCAAAGTTTTAATTCACCTTATATTCTAATCACATCGTTCATTTTAGTTTTTTTATGATTAGAATATTTCAAATAATATAATTATGAGGTTTTTAATTAACTACTTAGTTGCACTATTTCTATTTTTTACACACATGGCCAAATCACTTAAATGTCTAAAAAGTATTTTAACATTTGACTACCTAGGCCAACCAACTTGGATTTAATCACCAAGTGGGAAGCCAACATGATGCTCTAGTCAAGTATAAATCATGGTTAATGGTATATTTTGGCTAAGCACTCAACACTCTTATTGCTATAGTGTATGAAGTAAGGGGGTAGGCCTCAATACCAAGCCTATATCATTGTCACTATAGTCTCTTCCATCCTTAAATCACTTGAAACCATCCATAGATTATTATTTAGTACCTTATTTATATCCAAATTTCTATTATTATTAATAATCTAACATTTTAAGTTGACCAATTAGCTAGATTTACTTTCTAAATTATTTTCTTACTCTCTGCTTAATTGTGTGTGCAACAACTTGCACTAGCTCATATTGGTGCAATATTTTTGCTTTGGGGGCATAAATTAGATTGAATACCATTAATTCAATTGATTTCTTTTCTTACTTCAAAGATTTACTTTCTTATATTTACAATAAATTATCTTTCTTTATTTTCACAAATTGATTATCAACTCTTTTCTCTTTCCTTTTTTACTGTACTAGGTCGACTAGGTCAACCTAGACTATTTTCTACCCTTTGTACACTACACTAGGTCGACCTGGCCAACCTAGTACTATTTTTAGACTTTTTCCCATTCTTTTCCAATCCTTTTTCTCTATAATGGGTTGATTTTGTGGACTTGGTTTAGTTTCACATACCTAGTTTTTTCACTAGGTCGACCTAATCGACGTAGTTCAGTTATAGTCAATTTATGATTTCTTATTTATCTCATCTTACCTTTTCTTCCTTCCATCATGGAATATATATTTGGTGATAACACTAAAAATTAATCAACATATATAATTTAATTCACTAATCCTAATAGGGTCTCCCATAAATAAAGTAGGGTTCCTTTAGAGAAATTTAGTAATATCCATATTACAATGTGTACAATGAATTATGGAAATACTAATAATACCACTTTGTGTCATGATTATCCCTTATTATAATATTACTATCAATTATAATATACTATTGAAATGATTTTCTTTATCATAAAATTCCCTTAACATAGAGGAAAAGACCCTTCTACCATCTATAATCTTCTTATTAGGTGTCAAATTAAAGAACCTCATTCTCATACTGCAACTTTCTCAACTAGATTTAGGGGTACTAATTTATATTCTTCTCAACCTTTCCCTTCAATCTTGAATCCTTATGCTATTGCATCTTCATATCTAACTTATTCTACCTCCATGCCTAGTATTTCAACTAATATGGTTAGTTCTACATGTAGTGGGACTCTTATAAGATCCACTATCCTTAATCCATCCACTAGTTCATTATTTACTACCAAAGGTAATCATTATTCTTAATCTCAACCATTATATAGTCCATCATTTTCTTCACAAGAAGATTTTACCACTAGTGCTTCAAACTCTCATAGCTCTTCTCAAACCCATATTAACACTAATAGTGGTACCCAAGCCACTAATACCAACTCAAACACCAACACTAATTCTAATAGTGCTAATAAAACTCATAAACTATTATTACAAGCTCTCAATCAAATGAACACATTTCAATCTCATAACATGAATCAAATGATGAGAATGTAAAACCACCTTCTTGATATTCAAACACAACCAATGGGTTGAGGCACACATAACCAAAGTGTTCCTCCTCCCCCTATTTAAGATTCTCAAGGTAATCTCATTCCTCAACCTCCATTAGTCAATAAAGTTATAAATAATTTACAAAATGAACCTTTTACTACTCAAATTGTTAACATTGATATCAAAGGTATAACACCTCCCATCTCTTATAATGGATCAACTGATCCTACCCTTCATATAAAACATTTGGATATATTTATAATGATTGGGTCAAATTAAACAACTTTGTTCCTATCAAACTCCTTGCCCAAACCCTCATAGGTGATTTCTTGGATTGGTATAATCAACTTATATCTTATTCCATTACTAGTTTGGAAGACTTAGTAAATTGTTTAGTATAAGAATTACAAACTAGTGATCTTCCTAGAAATACTTTGGCCCACTTCATCAATTACAAGAAAAATGAAAATGAAACCACTCAAGACTTTGTTAAATAATGGAAGACTTTATCAAATAAATGTGAACATAACATGGTAAATTACAATCTCTTTCATCTCTTTACAAATGCTTTATTCCTAAATTACAATATCGAGTTTGTATTTTTTTCCACATTACCCTGGAGGAGGCCATTGACTAAGACAAAAGACAATATTTCCTCATGCATTAGTTCAAGCTGCCCTAACCTTATTTAGGTCATTTTTAGTTAAATGAAAATAAAAACTAAAATATTACAAATGATGGTGTTAATGATTCATATGATACCATTCACAATGTTTAAGATATCATTCCTACCCTTTTTTAGAACTAGATCCTTCTCAATAATACACTAATCCTCATTTCTCATCACCAAAAATTGTTAATTTCCATAAACCACTTTCCTTATTTGAAATGATTAATTGTCTACCTAGGCTTCTCCCTTGAGAGATTGACCCTATTCATCCTATGAAAACTTGGTATGATTCTACAAAATTTTGTAGACAAATTCATAATTCAGCTATGTATTTTCTTCATGGTCCTAATTTTGATCATGATGCTATCACTCACAAGCATCAACAAGCTTATGAAGTTAAATTCAAGGACTAAAAAACTAATGATAAAACCCAAGCATTGAATCAAGTAAATGCTCATTTAGCTATTTACAAAGATCCTTTACCTAATAATAAACCTATTCAACAAAACCAAGACAAACCCACCTCTTCCACCCATAATGTAGAAAGTCTCTTTGAACCCACTTCAAATGAAAATGTGGTTAGCATTAATAATATACAAAGGGTGATGGATTTCTTTGATTCAAAAACTATCTATACCTTGCCTCCTTCTAAGACATTATGTCTTATCCAAGGTTCTTCTCCAACTCATTTAAATAAGTTGGGGAAATAAGATATTATAACCTTTAATGATGATCTAATTTATGATTATCCTTTGGATAACACATATCATTCCATTTATACTCTTATTCTATCATCTTCTAATAAAAATTATAATCAATCTTCCAATGATAATAAACCTTCTATTAACACTTCTACTTCTCAAGATCAATCTAAACCAACTACTTCTTCATCACCAAATGAATTACAAGCTTCTTCTAAACCTTGTCATTCTTATGAACACAAATTTCAATGATCTTCAATTCCTCATTTTAAATACCTCCTTAACCATTATGAACCTATATATAACAATATTCTCATGTTTTATGATGAGTGGGATCCCATTGAAAAACTCACTAATCTCCCATCTCAAATTCCATTTATCGAGCTTATGAGGACATATCCCCATCATTGGAACCATCTTATGTAATTATTATTAGAAATGAATGTCCCTTTCCCTCCTTTAGTAGGATAGAGGGAATCCTTATCTATTTTTTAGGATATTATCTTGAAACAATGTGAAGAGATGTCCATCAATGTTGATGAAACTATTAATACTTCTTTTTCTTTGAAATTTCCTACAACTTCTATGATTCTCGATGAGATTATGCTTCATGAAGATGATCCTTCCTTATTTATTACTATCCAAATAGGTGATATCCAATTCAAATGAAAATTTATTGATGAAGGTTCTTGTGCTTATGTTACTTCTCTTGATTTCATTAAAACCCTTGGATATTCAGAATGCAATCTTAAGTCTACATGTAGCACCTACAAGGATATGGCAAAAGGAAAATGCCTCCTCTTGGGTATGTGTGGCTTCCAATTAATATCCCACCTATTACCATTCATGTAAAGGTGATAATATTTAATTTCCCTCTTTCTTATTAAATTTTTCTTGGTAGGCCATGGACTCATCATATGTGAGTTATCGCTTCTTCTACCTAACACTGTGTTAAATTCTCTTATAATGGAGTCATTTACATGATTCAAGGAGATAGTAACCCTTAAAATTTTGAAAAATTCCAAGATTATGGTGTTTTTTAGATTCTTACTCTTGAGCCTTTACCTAGTTTCCATTTCATGAATCACAATATTTCAATTTTACTATCAACTCAACTAGAGGTTACAATGGGCATCTCGAGCTCATTGGTAACATTCCTCCTAACCTTTTAGACTCTAATTATTATGAGCTTGATGAGATTAAATTAAATATAAAAAATTGTATTCTCACATCTCATCTCATCTCATGACTTTCAGCCTCATTATAACCTCTTTCTCATAAACCACCTTGCAATGACATTCCCATAGTCTTGTCCAAGACTAGGCATTCTATTCACCATACTTCTTCTGATGACAAAGTTATTCCAACTTGTGTCATTGATATTCATATGCTAGATTATAATGGTGGCTATTCTTTATATTATACTTTATTAGGTGGCC